>CANTUT010001417.1:0-80000 GCA_947687605.1 Reutealis trisperma
TATTTAGAACTTTGTATTGCTATTCTAATTAATTGTAATTTAATTTGGTCATTCTTGTAATTTCTTATAATCATGAATGCCAGGTTAAATAGAAGTTATTTTGTTATGATATATTTAAAAGAATAATATATATATCATGGCATTAAACATATAATAAAATAAGTCTGCTTAACCTATGAGCTAAAGTTATGTTCTGAAAGGTAATTAATAATTGACATAATGGTTTGTCGTTTATTTATTTATTAGGCTTACTACGAACACTGATAGCCATATGTATTACCCGTGTCCTAATGCCAGTTATATGTCCTCAGGTTTGGGTCGTGACAAAAATATCCTTTGTTGATTTTGATATAGAGAAAGAAAAGCAATTAATGCAAATATTTAGTAGGAGAATAAATGAAGGGTAAAATTGAAAAAATAATAAATATATTTTTGAAATCTTAAAACAACAAAAAAATTTATTTAAAATGACAAATATTTTAGAACAGATAGAGTATTTTTTTTTTTTTGTTGAAAGTCTCAAAATGTAATTAGAGTTAACTTTTGTGGGGCAATATATATATATATATATATATATATATATATATATATATATATATATATATATATATATATATATATATATATATATTGGAAATGAATATCATTGCATTAATATATATATATATATATATATATATATATATATATATATATATATATATATATATATATATATTAATGCAATGATATTCATTTCCAATATATATATATATATATATATATATATATATATATATATATTGGAAATGAATATCATTGCATTAAGAAGGAAATTCACGAGCCACAATGGACTCAGCACAAATTATTTATTGCATATTTACCGCATAAAATTCTTTGTAAGCATGGTTATTTCCTATAGGTTCAAGGCTAAGATGTTTATTTTTTTAATTTATTTCCATTGCTATTGTTTATTTTAATTATATGTATATTACATTTATTTTTAACATATAAATAATAAATTTATGATATTATTTAATTTTTTTTTAATTTCACTTCAATTCTAATTCAGCATCTAATACATGGCCATCTGCTTTCACCAATTCTAAGGTCGATTCGATTTGAAAACTTTAGTTGAAATGTTTTTGATTTTAACTTTTTTTTTTTATCCCTATTCATTGATTTTTTTAATTAATTTTATTTTCATTGGCATGTCTCAACTTTTTTTAATATTTTTAAATTCAACTTGATTTTTTAATAGGTAGAGACAAAATAGATATAAAGAGTAAAAAAATGTTAAAAATAGAAATGGAACATATTTTTTTGAACATTTCAAAAAAAAAAAAGTTTCAAATAAAATGAGACAGAGAGAGTATTATTTTATTTTATAATATTAATTTCTAAATATAAAGTTATGTGGAAAAAATTGTCAACAAGCTATGTGTGTTTCAAATAGAGGGCAATTCAGGAAACTTTCCAAGGATCACTAGTTTGATGCTTTAAATCAACAAAAATATTTATTTTTCTTTTAATTGAAGCTTGATTTACCTGTTGAGCAGGCACCAGATCAGTTCAGGTTAATTATGTGAATAATCAAATAATTTTATCGAATTAGACTAGTAACACAGTCTCCGATTAATTTGGTTTGACTTTGACAATAATATTTTTTTTAAACTCTAAAATTTTTCATTTTTCATTACTTATTTTTCATACTTTACATTTTATCTTTAGGAATACTTACATAACATCATTAATATTATAAAAAATGAGAAAAATTAATAAATATTTCATTTAACAATATGAAATAGAAAATGTAGAAAATTTTTAATAAGCTTTTAACTCTCTAACTACAGAAAAAATAAACAAAAATTTATTTTTAATTTTCTAAATTTTGAAATAAATTTTGTTTAAAAATTTGACACATTCTACAAGTTTGCTAATAAAAATGGAAAATAAAAATGAAAAGCAAAAAATGGTTTTCCATAAGTAAACTGACGCATAACTATTCTTTAGAAAACAAGTTTAAATTATTATTTTTTTGTTAGTTTCCTAACAGTGGTTAACGAATAAGTTAATCTAGATCAATAGTATTATAAGTGTATAGTAGTATATAAAGTAAAAGAAAGTATCAATTCACTTAAATTTTCATTCTCGTTCTTCAATTAATATCCAAATTTTCATTATCTTCAATTAAATTTTTTCATCTAAGCCTTGAATTTAAAATTCAAATTAAAAATTTTCTTGCTCAAATTTTCATTTTGTCTCTTCAATATTCACTAGATTGGCAAAATTCTCTATTTTTTGTGACTTACATTTTGACTTGTAATATGAATATGAAGAGAAGAACAAACAGAGTAAATAATATAAGATGCCAAATGTTATTCCCATGCACATTTTAATGATACCAAAACTTTGATAAATTAGATAAAACATTACTGGCATAAGTCTATCTTTAATTTTCAAATATATCTTCTATATTTGTTGTTTATAGGGAAATAATAGGTGTTACCAACTACTCACCCCATTATATTTTTAAGTGTGTTTAAGTGTTGTACAATTTGCAAGGCATAATGGACATTACCAACAACATACAACCATCAACACCTAAATCAAATTCAAGAAATTTAGATAGTAGTAAAATTCACACTTGTTACTATTCCTTCATGGCTTTTACCAAAGCTTCACGGCCATTACTCATGTGTCATGACTGTTACCAACTGGACAGAAAATGACGAAACCATACAAAGCATTAACTACATTCGTGACCACTAGATCGTGACTATTACAGTTAAAACAGTAAAGACCATTATACTTGATGTCACTCAAGCAGAATCTAAAAAGATTTCTAGCCATTCAAGGATTGATAAAAATTGTTAGAAGTCATTTCCAAAGCACAACAGTCATATTTTAGAGTTGGATTTGAAGACCTATAAATATATGAAACTTCTAAGTGAAGACTAAGTGACTCCAAGTGTTTTTAAGAATAATTCAACCTTAAATCTTTAAAAATCCCCTTGTGCGTTGTTTTTGAACACATTTGTTCTTAAATTCATATCTTTTATGTCCATAATGGCAAAAAATTATTAGCTTAATTCTATATCTTGTAATAGTATTGTTTGTGAGTCCTTGAGTGACTTAAAACCTCAAACATTATTTGTAATCTCTTGAGTATTCGCGAAATCCCATGGAACTATTATTTTGGGCAAAATCTTGATTCAACTATTATAGAGCATTTGGGCAGAATCCCAAAGAACTAGTGAAACCATAAATCACTGATTTAAGAGAAGTAGATGTAGGAGAAGACATTGACTCTAAACCACTATAAAATTGGCTAAGCTTTCTCATTCCCTTCTCTATTTATCTTATTTGCATTGAATTTGTTAATGTATTGCATTTAGGATGATAAATTGCATTAGAAACTCTAAATTCCTATTCACCCCTCTAGGAATTGCCAAATTAGTGTTTAATAATTGGTGTCATGGCTTATGCTCTTGCTTTTGTAAAATCAAATGATTTTAAAAGTTAACAATCATTATGGTAGGTATTTCAAAAAACTCCGTTTGAGGACAATGTAGCATAAGACCTCCATTGTTTTGTGGTTCAAACTACAACTATTGGAAGGTGAAAATGAGGTTCCATATAAGTCTAAAGGATATAACCTTTGGGAAGTGGTTGATAAAGGATCATTCATTCTAATGGAGGAAAACTCAAACAAGTCCAAGAATCCTTCCACTTATATCCCAAAAGATAAGAGGAAATTGGTATTGAATGACAAATTGGTAGACTTTCTCTTTTGCGATTTAGATGAAACCAAATTCAACTAGATTTTGGCTTGTCAAACCACCAAGGAGGCCTAGGAAGTATTAAGAATGACTCATGAGGGTATAAATCAAGTGAAGGAACAAAGATGAACATCCTCACCGCAAGTTTTGGAAAGTTCTCTGAAGGAAGATAAATCCATCTTCAACATTATGTAGGATTTTCATTGCACTTTCTTGCATTTGGAAAGGATTCAAAGCATCTGACGTTCTTTTTTTTATTTTTTATTTTTTTATGTAGGTATTTGGGGATTTTGCTTGCCGCACTTACCTCGTCTCTCATAAGATGAAGGTGGCTATTGTTAGATTCTTGACATGCCTTGGCATAGCAAAGTTGCATGGACTAGGTGATAAGGATGCTCCTCAGAGACCAAAAAGAGGGGATCAGGTACTGATTTGGCCACTGGTGGCGAGGCTGACATTGAGTTTGACTTCCTTTCTATTTTTCTTTTAGATGACTATATTTTCACTTCCCTGGCAGGCCATAGCATTTTTTGGATGACTATACTATTATTAATATACGTTGATGTATGCTTTTTTATTTTATGTTATGCATATTTATAATGATGATGATGATGATGCATGCCCATGATGCATGCTTTATTATGTGACTTTTTTGATGATTTTACTCTATAATGTATTTTACTCTATAATGTATGTTATGCATTGTGAATGCATACTTGCAATAGAAAATCATAGATGCAATTTTATTTACAAAGGATGCACTTTATAAGACTCAATTTTTACTGAATTATAGCTTTGTTTTTGCTATTTTCGCTGGATTTTAGTCTTAAAAAGCTTTGAAAATATTTCAAAAATATCTCATTTTGAATTTTTTATCCCAAAGAGGGAAAAAATGGCCTGAATTTATATGTCAAGTCCAAAATCGTACTATAGAGACCAAAAAGAAAAAAGAAAATAGAAAAGACTATAAAAGATGTCACATCTGCAACATGCTTAGCAGATTTGCTGGTGCTCCCAGCTACAACAAGTTAGCAGATCCCCTAGGGCTCCTTGCAGTAGAGCTATCTTCTGGGAAGTTTTTTATGATTTTATTGATGTGACAGCTTGGGGCCTATAAATAGGCACTCATTTTGAGGCAGAAACCATTCTTTCTTGTTTTTCATGTTGAAACTTTATCAGTTTCTCAAAATTTTCTCTAGCTCATGTTTTCACTTGTTCTGCTATTTTCTCGTTATTTTTGCATGATATTTCACGTATAGAGTCATATTTCAGTCACTATATGCATTTATGGACTAAGAAACTTAAGAAAATGAAGAGGTTAATTTGGATAAATATGGTATTGTACAGATGGTGGCGTTACAGGGAGTGCGAGTTGACTAAGATTTTTTCTGAGGGCTTGCTTTAGTTTTTGGATCTAGTAATTTCCACTTTGGTGCCGTTGTGGAGGAGTTGTGCCCACTTTTGAGGAGTTTAGCACCATACTCAGTTGTGATTTGGAGACAATTATGGTAATGCTGGAATTTATAGTTAGGCATTTTTGGATTTTTTAGGAGTTCATAGATTTGCCCTAAGATGTTATTAGCCAGATGGTTGATGATGATCAGGTGAATCTAACTATGGTGATCGAAGAGTTTTAGGACCCTTGTGACTCTAGATATTTGAGGAGATAGAGGCTTAGGATGAGGGCTTTAGTTTTTTATCAGATAGCTGGGTATCTATTTCCCAACTCTACTAGTTGGAGTGATGCTAGAGTAATGGTTCTGGTGCTCAAATAGAGCAAAATTATTCTATGGCTTAGGCTATTTTAGCTGAGACATTCATGAGTCTAGACTACTATTTATGGGGCCTAGAGAGATGGACCATTTCTCTCGTTATTCTTCAGGTGAGGAGAAATTTGTTTGTTCTTATCCTTCCTATTAGGGTGTTTTATGGATGTATGATTTTGGGTCTTAGATTGTTTTGCAGGTTTGGCTTTGAGATCATCTCAGGGTTTTGGCTTCCCAACAAGGAGTCCTTACATGCTTCTCAGTACTGTATGCGGACCATCATGGTTCTTTAAGACACAGTAAGAGAATGGATAGGATGATAGTTAGAGCTTGCCTCAGAAAATATACTTTGGAGTTGCTAGTGGTACATGATCATGTCTTTCATGACTATGAGTCATGGGTACTGAGTGGTTTGTCTATTAGATCCAGGCTGGACAAATTTTTATCAGAGGATGATGGTTTTGAGGTAGACGGTCTAGACTCAAGATGTGCCCTTAGTTGTACCCTTTTTAGTGTCTGCACAGATCACAGCGCCTATTGCTAGGGCCTTTAGGGTGGTTGGTTAAGGAGTTTTCACACAACATGGCTTGAGATTGCCTTTTAAATTATAAAAAGATATAGTGATTGGTTAACTGAGATTGTTTGGCCAGTTGAGAGAGAACGTTGAGCTGTTATGTTGAAGGAGATATTGTAAGGCCTCACCCAAGCACCGGTCCGATTCGCTAAAGAGAATCAAAATGCTTATTTGGGAAAGAACTCACAGGGAAGCCCTCGGGCTTATCTTTAATATATTTGAAAATTATTTCTTAGAGTCGCCATGTTAATTTATTTTTATTTGGGAAAATATAAGGAAAAAACCCATTTGACTCTAATCATTAGCCAAAGGAAAAAAGATCACTACCCTTGAAACCAAAGAGGATCCAGGAACTAGGTTTATTTTAACAAAATAAGTTTGGTCAATTAATATAAGAGTGATTTAAAATATATTTCATGAACAATTAACGATGTATGAGCAGTTTCTAATATGCATGATCATTCAATCCATAAAATTAGAGTTCAAAATAAAAGGGAGTTAATATTACAATGAAATCCAAACTTAGGGGATACCTCCTCCAACTTTTATGGGTTATAGGAAAGTCACACATTCCCCAAACTAATCCTAATAATAAAGCAAAAAGAAAATAAAATAAAAGCAATTGAAGAAAGTGATAGATCGAGGAGAGTTGGTTAGTTTTAATTGGATTTGATGCTTGAACCAAACATACTTGTATATCCCTTTGAATAGGAATAAGAACCCATGCAGTTCTCCTTTCTTGTGAAGGGGTTAGTTTAGCCCAACCACTTTATCATGTTTTGATTAATTGATTAAAAGAGGGTTGATTTAATTAATTAACTTAATTGACTATTGAGTTGATTAGCTAGCAATCTAGATGAATCAATTTAATTAACTAACTACAAGAGGCAAGGAAATTTAGACAAAAGAATATTAAGGGAAAAGAAGCTTACCTTGGACGGCGAGCGACTACTAGCCTTGGACTGTGTGGTGGCTTACCTCGGACAGTGGACATGAGCCTTGGGCAATAGACTTGCCTCGAATAGGCGAGCGAAAAGTTTTTAACTAGTTAGAAATTAAGGAGAAACCTCCCAACACGAGCTTTGGGTAATAGACTTGCCTCGAACAGGCAGGCGGAAAGCCTTTAACTAGTTGAGTAGGAATCAAGGAGAAACCCCCCAACTTACTTTGCAAAGCAAAAAGCAAATGCAAAGTGGTTTATTTGAAGTTAATGCTTTTTAAGCTCTGGAAGTTAGTCATTTTAAATGTGAAGAGGTCTTCTATATATAGAGGGAAGATTGAAGCATAAAAGGCATCAGATTTCAATATAGGATTACAAAAAGGATGGGACACACTCGAGTTGCCACACAGACCTCTATGGCACTACAGAGGCCTTTGCGATAGTGCTGCAGAAGGCAGTGAGGTGCCACAGAAGGCTCTGCAGTGACACCCAATGCTGGCTCTCTTATTTTGCCCTTTTCATCTGTTCTTACTCGTTTCTCATCCATTTTTCATGATTCCTATACTAGATGATTTGAAAGGGTTCAAATGTCAAAAAGATATGTTTTGATTTTCCTATTTTTAGAGTTTTCAGCTTCTGGAAGTTTGTTTTCTGAGCCTAAGTGCTTTTAAGGTTCAAACGCATACTAGATGGTGCAAAATTATGGGTTTGCAGCTACCCCCTTATTAGAATTGTCTTTGTTTGAAAGGTGATTCTGATGACAGTGAACCTGGGGATGAGAGGCGGTAAAAGGAACCAAATTAATGTCTAGGTCAGAGTTTAGACATTTGGGTGAAAGGTGTGTTTGAATTTTGAGGAAGATGCTCCTAATATATTTGGGAGATTTGTCTGCTCATAGCATTTGGTTTTTGTCCTTTTTAGTAGGAACTAAAAGCAATGTTCCTATTTGGTAGGAATGATAATCTAGGAAAAAAGGCGACTCTGTCTAGTAAGAATCGACAAAATGGTGATCTTGTCTGAGAAGATAAAAAAGATGACCATCCTATTTGGTAGAAATGGTAAGGATAACTGTCCTATTTGATAGGAACAGTAAAAGTAATAGTCCTATTTGGTAGAAATGAAAAGTGATGATCCTGTCTGGTAGGATAAAAAAGATGACCATCCTGTCTGGTAGGAATAGTAAAGATAACTATCCTATCTGGTAGGAACAGTAAAAATATTGGTCTTTTTTGGTAGGAATGAAAAGTGATGATCCTGTCTAGTAGGATAAAAAAGATGACCATCCTGTTTGGTAGGAATGGTGAAGATAACTGTCTTGTCTAGTAGGAATAGTAAAAGTAATGACCCTTTTTGGTAGGAATGAAAAGTGATAATCCATTATGGTAGGATAAAAAAGATGACCATCCTGTTTGGTAAGAATGGTAGAGATAATGACCTTAAGATTAAAATTGTTTTTTTGAAAAAAGATTGATTCAGATTGATCAAGTTGATGATCTGTCTTACTTTGAGAGTTTAACGATTCGTCTTGATTCATAAGCTTGTTTAATGCAAAAATGTTGGATAATTATATAAAGGTCAAATACCTTGAACTTGTGAAGGGTCAGCCTAATATAAAAGTGTTGATCTTTGGGTGAAAGATGCTACCATTTCAGAAAATGTTTAGAAGGGAGGTACTCTCACTTTAGCATGATCAAAGAAAGTGGTTTGGTCATTTGGTTTTTGGTTGATTGGCTAGCTCAGAGGTGAAATGGGCATATTAGGTCTAAGGCTGATTAGTCAATGGCTATCAATTTGGCCTAGGAGGAAGTCATTCTATTAGGTCAAGCAAGGTGTGGTCTTAGAAAAGATTGGGTTATTCAGTTTAATTGACTTAGATGGGTCTGACTTTAGAGAAGATTTGGTTTGAGGCTGATTAGGAGGGTTAGTGCTTTAGAGATGATTAGGTTGGAAGGTTTGGGGAAGGCCAGTTTGTGGGACTTATCCTAAAAGAAGTTCACGTGGAAGACTTAGTTAGGTCTGGCATTTTACCTCGGTCAAGTTACAACATTTGGGGAGTTCATTTGGAATGATCGGTTAAGTTCTACTTTAGGTTGGGTCAAGTTTAGAAGACTCGATTAGGTTATGGCCTTTGGGGAGTTCATTTAGAAGGCTTGGCCAGATTTTTCCTTAGGACTAGACTAGGATGCTAGACTTTATAAGAGGTCAAACTGAGAGGTTAAGTCTAGCTTAGAGGAAAGCAAGCTAGGAAACTAACTTAGGAAGGCTCAGTCAGATTTGGCCTTAAAGGAGATTATGGTATTCATATATGAAGGCTTTTTAGGAGTGGGCTTCATGGTAAAGGCTTTCTGGTTTAGGTTTTATGGTGAAGGCTTTTTTATTTAGGCTTTATGCTGAAGGCTTCTTGGTTTTGGATTCATGATGAAGGGTTTCTGGCTTGGGCTTCATGATCAAGATTTTTTAGGAGTAGGCTTCATAATGAAGGCTTTTGGGAGTGGGCTTTATAGTGAAGGCTCTATGGGAAAGGCTTAAAGGTTTTTTTTTGTTAAAGGCTTTTAGGCTTTGAGGATAGTTTGTCAGCTTGGGCTTTTCTACAAGGGTGCTTTGGACCTTTTTGGAAGATGGTTGGCTTTATCTCAAGTATGGTGCTGCAGGTTTCAGTCATAAGGATACTATAGGCTCATGGATAAGGGTTTGTCCTTTGACATGGTTGCATCAGTCTAAGAGGATTAACCTAAGAATAGTTTGTAGGCATTAAGAGACATTGATCTTAGGAATCATATGTTTTGCCTAAGAGGCTTGACCTTTTAAGCATAATGAGATATTTGTCAAAGAAGTATGGAATGACTTAATTTTAAGTGGTTTAAGCCTTTCTTAAGCTTTACAAGACATGACTTGGTTGTGTTAAAGAACACTGGCTTTAAGGATGATGAGTCTTGAAAGACTTAGGATTTTGGTTTTGCTTATAGGCTTGACCCTGGGAAGATGGTAAGACTTTATCAAGGAAAGGATCGTATGAGGCTTGAGCTTGCAAGGATGGTATGAAGCTTATGCTTGAAAGGATGAGATGATTTTTAAAGTTTGGGAATGATTCAAAGGTGGGTTGGAAATTCTAAAAAGGATCAAGGAGGTTGTATGATTTTGTTATTTGTAGCATGATTCATGGAAAAGAATAAGCCAAATTAATCTTGCCATTTTGAGACTGAAGAGACATTTAGGGTGACACTCTATTGGCTTGAATATAGATAACATATTGGATGAAAGGAAGTGCCTTAAGAAGTGGCTGAAGGACTGATGAGAAGAGACAGCTTGGGGATCATACTTCCAATGAGAGATAGGAACGTGACTAACAAGCAAATGATGTGAGAGATTATGCATTAGCTCTTTGAACTAAGCGACGGGATGGATTGACAAGTGATGATGATGACCTATAAAGATATGCCCTCACTGTGAGATAAGGGTATATGAGACAATATCACCTTAGAGAATAAGCCTCTAATGAGGAAGGTTGACTTTAGAATATATAAGATGAGACGGATTGGAAGAAGATAAATTGACAACTTTGGACAAGATGAAAGAAGACTAGGATGAGCTTTCTCTCTCTCTTTCTCTTTATCTCTCTCTCTCTCTCTCTCTCTTTTTAGCTTTAACGTTTTGCTTAAGCTGCACTTTCAAGTTTTCAACTTAGCGAGCTTGGATTAATGAAACTTAAGAGAAAATATTCCACTATGATTTACTGCTTTTCTTTATTTTAAAGGGCTCTAACCTTTGAATTTTGGATTTGATGGACTTATTGCCCCTTGTTGAGGTGTATCATTTGATTTTGTGCTTCAACTATTTGATGAGAGATTTATTTCTTGACCTTATTTGGTTAGGAGCTAACAAAGCAATTATTGATGGTACCTCAATTCTAATATGTGCTAGCTGTGATGGATTTAATTGACTGTTCATTTGTCTTTTCTCTTTCTCTTTTTTTTTCTTTTTCTCTCTTTTTTTTTTCTTTTTTAAAGCTCATCCATGTTTAAAACAAGAAAGATAAGTGCAAAAATAATTAAAAAAAGATGTGGATGTTTTACTATAAGATAACAAAAAATGGACTGACATGGTCAATGAAAAATACAGAAAAAGAAAATAAAGTGACAAACCCAAACTCGAATTAAGACTTAGACTTTGAGATTTAGATGTAGACTCGAACTTAGACTTAGAATTAATCTTAGACATGTCATATTAGTTGAATTTAAACTTTTCTATGTCATGCCACTTGGGGCTAAGGTAAGGTGGGGTTGAATTGGATTCAGGTTCTTCATCCCTGTTTGGGTTGGTGGTGAGGAATTCTGGTTGAATTGATGCATTTTGGATGCAATCTTCAACCTTTGATACAATTGCAACCAAAGTTTTAAAAGTGAGTAGGTATCGGGTTAACAAGTGGACTTAGTAGGTCGGAAGTAGGTTTTTGACAAGGATGTCCACTTATTCTTGCTCTGTTGGTCTGGTTACCATTTGAGTAGCTTTAGCCCTCCACCTTATAAGGAATATGGAGAAGGGCTCCTTTGGAAGCTGCTTGGTAGTTTCCAAGTCATGCCTAGTGACATCCATTTCACCATTGTAATGATACTGCTTGATAAAGGCATGATAGATATCATCCCACATCCTTTTCTAGCTTTTGTATAGTGAAAAGAACTATCTTCTAGTAGCACCGGTTAGTGATTATTAGAATAGTTAAGGAAGGAGCTCATCGCTAACTCCTAAAGGTTTCATTGCTCCCACATATATCTTTAGATGAATCTTAAGGCAAGTGGTTCCATCAAATCTCTCCAATTCAGGCATTTTGAGTTTAGGAGGAAGCTTGGCATCAGGAAATAAGGTTAAACTATCCACATCAATTAGATTATTGTAGTGCTTTAGGGATTCAATGGTTCTTTCCATGGCTTTAAGTTTCTTCATAAGCTATTTAGTGTCTGGATAAGAGAAAACTTCCCCACCTTGGTTTAGATATGAGTTGGTTTGGCTCGAATTTAAGCTAGGATTGATTTGGTTTAAGATAAGGTTTAGGTTAGGATGGTTAAGGCTGGCTTAGTTAATCATAGCCTAAACTTTCTCACTGATGAATTGCCTTTGTTCATAGAATTGGGCTTGTTGAGCAGTTAGGATAGCTTGGAAATGCTCTTCTTGGTTTTTAAGGAGTTTGGTCACAAGTGTGGTCAGAGAAGCCATGTCAAGCGGGTTAGCTATTGGTACCTTCAAATCCAAGCAACAAGGTTAGTGATAGGTATGGAACAAAAGAGGTGATGAAGGTATAGGTATGTAGATCCTGAGAGAAAAGGCTCCCTTATAGTGTCAAGGGTATGAAGCCTCACTCGAGCACTGGCCCAGTCTATTAGAGGGAATTGGGATGCTCATTTGGGTTTAAACTCATGATAGAACTCTCATGTTCGGATTGGTTGATTTTGAAAATGATTTTGGGAGCTGCCACCTTAATTTTATTTAGTTGGGAAACATTAAGGAAAAAACCTAAACTGACCTCAATTCATTAATTTTGTAATTAATTTACCCAAGGATAAAAATCACTAGTCTTCAAATCAAGTTAAGCTCAGGGACTAGGTTTTCGGTTAAATAATCTAAATTTGGCTCTTAAGTTTAATTTGACTTTGAAAATCAATTTCATGGATGAAAAATATTATATGATAATTATAATATCATGATTAATATATGAGCATGGTATGAGTGTAATGAGAAAATCAAAATGAAACATCTATAAATTATGTTAATTAAAAAAAAAAAGAGAAAAAGGAGATTAGTTGGGATTTGGATTTGAAGTTTGGATTTAGATTCCAAACATGCTTACGTATCCAATTGAATGGGGGTCAAAACCCACGTAGTTTGTTCCATGATTAAGTAGAAGGGTTTAGGGGTTGATAAGATTGATTGATTTGATTTGGATTTTTGAAGAAATGGTTGATACCTTTGCTTTTAGAGGGCAGAAAGTTTTACCAAACTAAAGTTCCATTTTATTGGGACCTAATGATTGGATTGATTGGGAGATTAATTAATTAATTAAAAAGATTAATTAACTAATTAATATGATATAAAGGATAGATGGATTAATTAATTAAAAAGATTAATTAATTAATTTAGATGAAAGGTGGATTAAGAAAAAGGATTAATTTGATTTTGGAAAAAAGTGATTAATTAATTAATTAAAAAGACTAATTAATTAATTAAGTGATTAATTTTAATTTAAAAAAAGTTTTAGTTAATTAAAAAAATTAATTAACTTGTTAGGGTAAGATAAATAATTAATTAAAAAGATTAATTAATTAGAGAGTGGTTAGAGGGAGAAGAAGAGAGGAATTAGTAGATAACCATCAATACTAACTAAAGATGTGTGTAGGAAATGAGGAAATGGAAGGGCTATTTATAGGTAAATGAGGTGAAGGTGATTTGGGAAGTGGAAATGTGAAAAGAGGTAAAGGGTAGGGCTAAAAAAATGCTGAAAAATCAGATTATGGGCATTTTAATCATTTTATTCGAGGAGGGAATAGAACTAGGCGTGGCTCTACGCAGACTAACATGGATTCGCGTTAGCTCTACACTGCTTTGCGTTCGTAAATGCTGCATCAGACAAGTACAGTCACTGTGCCTCTCTGGCGCAGATCCACGCAGAGTCTAACGCAGATCAGCGTCAGTCTGATGCAGCGCCACGTGGCAGGTTTGGCTTGCTTTTCAAAGTCTTTTTCTAGTTAGGTTTTGGGTCAATTTTTGATACTTCTGAGTTAGTTTTTGAGAGTTATAGAGTTTCTCATCGGTCAGTGTTGATAAAGTCAAAAATAATTTTAGAATAGCTCGATAGTTAGCTTGAGAGAAAATTTAGTCAGTTTCAAAAAAATACTATATGATATAGAAAGTTCGGCCAAGGTAGAAAAAGTGTCAATAGGGTAGGAAAAGTGTCAATGTCTAAAAAATTAAGTATCCTCATACTAATATGACTAAAAATCTATTTTTTGCTTCAGAGGCATGCATAGGGTGCTGCCCCTTACTCCTCTGCCAGCTAACCGACTAGTGGGACTGCCGTACAGGCTCTACGTATCACACTAATCTTAGCAGGTGTTAAGCTGCGGTAGGATGATAAAGGTATAAAATTGAGGGTTCACAATGGGCCAACCATTTTTTGGGCTTAAGGTGAGATAAGGCAAATGTTTTGGGCTTAGGGTAGTAGACTGGACTAAAGGTATTAGGTTTAATGTAGCGTGTTAGGCCAAAGTCGTTGGACTTAAGGGTGACAGGCTGGTTTTGAAGGTATTAGGCCATGGGTGTTGGTCTTAAGGATAGTGGGTTTGATTTTGAACCAAGCGTATGATCAAGATCGTGGTTTTGGTATGGAGAACCTAAGGTGTTTATTTTTTTTTTGGTATAAGGAAAAGGGTTGGGGGTTAGGCTTATGGTCAGGTAGCAGGGTTTTAGGGTTGGATATGAGTTTTATGGTTACCAGTTTATGGCTTAAGGTCTAAAGGTCTAAAGGTGGTTTAGGTTTACATTTGAGGTGTGAGGTTCCGAGTGTTTGGTGTTCAGGGTAGGACTAAAGTGAGACATTTAAGGTATGTGGTTAAGATGATGTTGTTTAGGATAAAGGTTAGGGTGAGATGTTAAAGGTTAAAGGTCAGGGTGATGGTTTTAGGTTTGTAGGGGTGAAGGTGATTTGGGTAAAAGTGAGTGTGTTTAAGGTTTAGGGGTGAAAGTGCTTGGATGGAGGTGAGGGTGTCTAAGGATTTGGGTTAAGGGCTAAAGTAAAGGTATAATGGTGTTTAGATCAAAGATTTAGGGTGATGGTCTAAGGTTTATTGGATAATGTGATGGGGTATAGGTGAAAGTGATTATGGAGGAGGTGTTGAATGGAGGTAAGAATGTTTGACCGTTCTTCGGTTTACAGTTCAACCTAGACTTGAGATTAATGCATGTTTTATTATACAATATGAATGCATGATATGCATAGGGAAAATATTTCATGAGAATGTAAAGATGCAAGGTTTTAGTTATGGTACATACAACATAAGGTCAGGATCTAGGTTTATTACATGAAAGGGTAAGGGTGGCTTAGTTTGGGTACTCGTCACATTAGAGCAGTGATATACCTAATCACATGTGAGTCAAAGAGCTTTGTGTGGGTCCAACAGTATGGGCAAACTCGTTGCACCTTCGAAAGGATCAAAGGATTCATTGTGGAGTGAATGATTTCACTATCAGCGAATAGACCTAAGGACGGTTAGCCACTTGATGCTACTCATTATCCATTATTTTCCTAAAACTAGGTTGAATGGCAAAGAGCTTATGAAATTGATGCATGCAAAGTCACGATTATATTAAAAGGCCAAACTCTTTTTATCAATTAGTAATCTACTTATTTTTTTCTTTTATTAAAAGAAAATTTAGTTCCTAGTGGAGTCGTTAGTTGTGAGACCTCACCCGAGCAGTGGTCTGATCCGTTAAAAGAAGCAAAATGCTCATTTGGGAAAGAACTCACAAGGAAGCACTAAAGCTTATCTTTGATAAATTTGAAAATTATTTCTTAGAGTCCCCACCTTAATTTTTTTTTATTTAGAAAAATATAAGGAAAAAACCCATTTGACTCCAATCATTACCTAAAGGAAAAAAGATCACTAGCCCCGAAACCAAAGAGGATCCATAGACTAGGTTTTCAGTTTACTTTAACAAAATAAGTTTGGCCAATTAATATAAGAGTAACTTAAAATATATTTCATGAACAATTAAAGATGAATGAGTAGTTTCTAATATGCATGATCATTCAATCTATAAAATTAGAGTTTAAAATAAAAGAGAGTTAATATTACAATGAAATCCCAAACTTAGGGGATACCTCCTCTAGCCCTTATGGGTTATAGGGAAGTCATACATTCCCCAAACTAATGTTAATAACAAAGTAAGAAGAAAATAAAATAAAAGTAAGTGAAGAAAGTGATAAATGGGGGAGAGTTGGTTGGTTTTAATTGGATTCGATGCTTGAACCTGGAATGCCTGCATATCCTTTTAAATGGCAATCAGAACCCACGCAGGTCTCCCTTCTCATGAAGGGATTACTTTAGCCTAGCCACTTTATCATGTTTTGATTGATTGATTAAAAGAGAGTTGAGTTAATTAATTAACTTAATTGACTATTGAGTTGATTAGCTAGCAACCTGGATGAATCAATTTAGTTAACTAACTATAAGAGGCAAGGAAATTTAGACAAAATAAAATTAAAGGAAAAGAAGCTTATGGCAGGCAACGGTTTGCCTTAGATGGTAGGTGGCAACTGGCTTCGGATGGCAGGCGGTGGCTAGCCTTGGATGGTGTGGTAATTTATCTTGGATGGTGGGTGGCGGCTAGCCTTGGATGGTAGACATTAGCCTTGGGCAGTAGACTTGCCTCGAATAGGCGGGCAGAAAGCCTTTAACTAGTCGGGTAGGAATCAAGGAGAAACCTCCCAACATGAGCCTTTGGCAATAGACTTCCCTTAAACAGGTGGGCGAAAAGCCTTTAACTAGTTAAGTAGGAATTAAGGAGAAACCTCTAACTTGCTTTACGAAGCAAGGAGCACATACAAAGAGGTTTGCTTGAAGTTAATGCTTTTCAAGCTTTAGAAGTTTCAAGCTCTAGAAGTTGGTCATTTGAAGTGTGGAGAGGTCCTTTATATATTGAGGGAAGATTAAAGCATAGAAGGTATTATATTTCAATGTGGGATTGCAAAAAAGATAGGACACACTCGAGTTGCCGCACAAGCCTCTGCGGCACTACACTATATTGCGGCACTACACAAGTAAGGTGCTGTGAAGCTGGCTCTCTTATTTAACCCATTTTCATCCGTTCTTACTTGTTTCTCTTTTTTTTTTCATGATTCTAGTTGTATTATATTCATTATTCAGTCTCAGATGATTTGAAAGGGTTTAAATGTCAAAAAGACATGTTTTGATTTTTTCAATTTTCCCATTTTGAAAGTTTTTGGCTTATAGAGGTTTGTTTTCTGAGCCTAAGTGCTTCTAAAATTCAAACGCATACTAGAGGATACAAAATTAAGGATTCACAGATATAAGGTGACATTATAGAGGAGGGAGAGGCTATTAAGGATGCTACTAATGGTGAGAGGGCCATAATACAGATGAAGGGCGTGACCTAAACTTCGAAGGGGTCTAAAGGAGCTATTGAGGGTTTGACACTATAGGTTGCATTAATGACTTAGATTGTAATGGCTGTGACAAAGGTGACTGTGACTTTTTTAAGGAGACAGGGTGACACTACATTCATGGTTCAGAGGAGGATTATTGCAGCTAGTGTAAAGAGGAGGATTGTTATTTCTAGGGTTCAAATGAGGACTATTGCAAGTAGTGAAGAAAGGAAGACTATAGTTCTTAGGGTTTAGAAGAGGGTTACAGCTGTGGCAGCAGGTTTAAAGAGCAAATCTAGAGTTATTAACACTCAGGATAGGGTTCCCGATATGACTATAAAGAGTAGTTCTAGTTCTGTTAGTACCTCGACTATTACAATTGATGGAGCTACAAATATTAGGAGGAGAGGTGTGACAGTTAAGGAGATTGTGGCAGGTCTAGATTCTGATGATAGCACAGGAGATGTGCATCCTAGGAGGAGGATTGTTTAGATCTTGATTCCATACATGATGATATTTGTTTTTATTTTGTAGCTGTTTTAGAATTTTTGCTGCTATTTTTCTATTTTTGTACATGCTTGTAAGTTGATACGACTACACAATACAGGATAAGCAGTAGATAATATTTGAAAAGGCTATTCTTTTTATTATGATGATGGATTGTATTATATAAAATCTGATCATCATTAAATAAGACATTTTTTTACTTTTGCTTAAGTCACCCTTTTGGGTTTTCAACTTTGCGAGCACTTTTCATTTTTTTAATTATTTTTGTTATATATTTAGGCAAAAGAATTAAGTGAATGATGTAAGCATAAAAGAAATGAGAATGTGATGTTTTGTCATGTGAAATACAAATATTCTTATATTGTGATTTGGACCTCACCCAAGTCAGGCAATCTACCTACAAATCTCTTATATTATTTTTCTGTCAGTCATTTTCTTTTAAGGAGAATCAGATCCTTGAAGTTCTGATCATATGTGTATTGAAAAACAAAAACTAATTACATATATTATCTTCAGATAAAATATCTCTTCAGTTGATCTAAATTGCAAAGATTGGAGGATTTGCTTTCATCCACATCCACAAGGATAGTGCCTTCACTGGATAGGATCTTCTTGAGGATGCACGGTTCAACTTAATTTGGTATGAACTTTCCTTTCAGATTATGAACTGGGGCTCAGATCACTTATAGAATAGATTTCCTTCTTACAAACCTCTATCTTTCACTTTTTTTGTTAAAATATCTAGCTAATTTCTATTGATAACCTTGAATCTTATACAAAACATCTATTCTCTATCAGGTCCATGAAGTTCTGATCATATGTGTATTGAAAAACAAAAACTAATTACATGTATTATCTTCAGATAAAATATCTCTTCAGTTGATCTAAATTGCAAAGATTGGAGGATTTGCTTTCATCCACATCCACAAGGATAGTGCCTTCACTGGATAGGATCTTCTTGAGGATGCACGGTTCAACTTAATTTGGTATGAACTTTCCTTTCAGATTATGAACTGGGGCTCAGATCACTTATAGAATAGATTTCCTTCTTACAAACCTTTATCTTTCACTTTTTTTGTTAAAATATCTAGCTAATTTTTATTGATAACCTTGAATCTTATACAAAACATCTATTCTCTTTTCATCAATGGCATTTAGCTAGTCATGATACCCAACAATCCACTCTACTTCGCTTAGCTGACTTTCTCTCATTAACCTAGTAGACTAGATATTCATTTCACCTAGTAGACTAGATATTCATTTCAATTGGAAGTATCTAGTCAAATTTAAATCTATTAGAATAGAAAAGCTATTGATCCATAGTTAGATCTGACAATAGTGAAATAGTCACATTGCTCCATTTTATTTAGATTTAAAAAAGCACAAAACAAGGGACAAAGTCAAATAGTCAAAGGACAGCCTCTATTTCATATATCAAGGCATATAGAGTTGCCCCTATCAGAGTGCGGATGGAGGTTTTGTACCCTACAAAGCAGTAGGTGGATGTTCATGCCAGTTCTTATGATTTACAATCATCTTTTGTAGGATGGTCTTGGTGTTTTTGTTGAAGACCTCAACTGCCCTATTAGTTTCCAATTGGTAGGGAAAGGAAAGGTAACGTTGAATTTCTTCTTTCTAGTGCAAGCATACTACTTCCTTTTGAAAATGGGAGCCATTATCAGTGATTATCTTAAAGAGGGTTCCAAACCAATAAAGGATATTGGTTTGGATGAAATGTGCCACCTTCATATAGTTCAAGACTTGATATAACACTGCTTTGATCCATTTTGTGAAGTAGTTAATGGCCATTAAAATGTACTCATGGCCACTAGAAGACTTTAGGGAGATTCTTCTAATGACATCTATGCCCCAAGTGGCAAAAGGCCATGGTGTCACTATTGGGTTCAACAAAATAGGAGGCTGATGCTATAACTTATCAAAAATTTGGCACTTATGACATCTTTATACATACTTCGCACAATCCTCATTCATGGTTAGCTAAAATAGCCTGGATTCATGATTTTCTGAGCTAAGGCAATTTAGTTCAAGTGTGGGCCATCTTTTCTACCATGAACTCTTTTATAATCTATTAGGCTTCCTCCTTATTTGTTATGAAATTAAGAACTAGCAGCCTTAGGGTTTTCCATTCTACTTTGGTGGCCCCTTTTAGGTATTTGCTATTCTAAATATAACTGAGGATATCCCAAAATCAAGATTTGATATCAGCTAATTAGAGATTCATACTCATAGTATAGTACTTGGTTGTCTCATTTCAATGATAATAGGTCTGTGTATTTCATTGTCGCTCATATCAATCATTGAGGTTAAGGTGGTTAGAGAATCAATGAACTAGTTCTTCACCCTAGGTAGGCAGTGAAAGAAGAGTTCATAAAAGCTTTATACTAAGTCATTTAGGTGTTGATGGTAAGAAACCAAATGCTCTTCTCTTTTTTTCCACTTGCTAAGGGCTTAGAAAATAATTAGTTTTGAGTCACCATAGACTTCCAAATAGTCTATTTTCATATTGATAGCCACCTCAAAGCCATCTATGCATGCTTCGTACTCTGCCTCATTATTGGTCACCTCAAAAGTTATCTTGATTGTTATAGGTAGATGATCTCCTTTTGGAGTGATGAAGACTATTCCAGCTCCATAGCCTTTACTGTTAGATGCACTATCAAAAAATAGCTTCCACACTTCATGATTTATGATTAAGATATCCTCATATGGGAATTCGAGTTCAAATGGTTCACTGTCTACAGGGGATGCAACCAATTGGTCAATAATTACACTTTCCTTTATTGCTTTTCTTGGAACATACTTCAAATTGAATGCTGCAAGTATTACCATCCATTATGCCATTTTACTATCAAGAATTGACCTCTCTATAAGGAATTTCAAGGGGTTCTTATCAGCTAGCACATGGGTAATGTATGAGTATAAGTAATATTAGAACTTGTGGCATATCCACACCAAGGCTAGGCATAGCTACTCAATCTGGTTATGTTTAAACTTGTGAGCCATCATACATTTGCTTAAATGATAGATGGCATTTTCTTTATGTGAATTTGGAATATTCTAAGCAAGCATTGCACCCACAACTTTCAGAGCAATTGATAAATAAAGCAGTAATGGCTAACCAGGCTTGGGGGATTGTAGCTTAGGTGGATATAGCAGGTATTCCTTGATTTTGTCAAAACTCTACCCTATCTTTTGTTTCATTTTTTCTAGAATAATCACAAACACTTTTTAGATTATGGATCTACTACTAGAAATTCAATGTGTAATCTTAGCATTCAATTTGTATTCCTAAATAATCTTATTTTTCAAATATTCAACCATTTCATTTTACCAAGTTCAATTCTAATCGATGAGGTGTACTATGGTGATTCTTTTGAGTAATATATTTGAAAATGCCTGTTGATTTCTTATTAACACTGTTTTGAACACAACTGGTACATTCTAAAATAACCCTTACTCGGTATTCCTTTATTTTGTCAAAGGCTCTTTGACATTCTTTATTAGCTTAGAGGTTCCTTTCCTTAGCAATTTGAAGATCAACCCATAAATATATGATAACTGTGCAATGAAGCGAGTGATATACTACTATAAGTGACCTAGGAAGCCTCTAATATCCTTTTTAGTTAGGAGGTTGAATTTTTATAATTGCTTTGACTTTGCAAGATCCACTTTTATATCACTTTGACTGACCAAATGTCCTAAGAATACATATGAGGAGGCACAATGATGTACTTGGCTAGGTTCAGCTTGAGATTATATTGCCTAAGTCTCAAGAAAAATCTTTTCAAGGCATCTAAATGTCCTTCTAGGGTTTTAGATTTCATTGTCATGTCATCCATATATACTCGACATCTTTATGCATCATGCCATGAAAGATGGTAGTTACCAATCTTTGATACTTTGTCCTGGCATTTTTCAGATTAAAAGGCATTATCTAATAACAATAGGTGCCTCATTCTATTAAAAAAGATGTCTTCTCCTTATTAGGAGGGTATACTTGGACTTAGTTGTAGCCCTTATAAAGGTCGATCAAGGAGACCATTGATGCACCAGCCATGTATTCTACCAATAAATTGATATAGGGCAAAAAAAAAAAAAAGTCATCTTTTGGGCAAGTCTTATTAAGATCTATGTAATTAATGCACATATAGACCTTTCTATCATTCTTAAGGACAAGCACTATGTTGGCTACAATGAAGAGTAGGTGATTGGCTTGATAAACTCATTATCCAGTAATTTGGTCACCTTTTCTTTAATCTTCAAATACCATTCTATCGTTATTATCTATAACTTTTGCTTGACAGGCTTCCTGTGTTCATAGGTCAGGATTTTGTGAATTGTGATGCTTGGATCTACCCCTAAGATGCTTTGATTTACCCCTACCATATCCTTGGATTCCTATGTAAAGCATCTAAGAAATCACAAACCTTTTCTATTAATGCCTATGTGTTAGGATATGTAGATGTAATATATGTGATTTTTAGTTTTTTCTCTATGACATAATTGGTTGATTCTTTGCCTTTTTCATTTTTTATTTCATTCTTATTATTTTCTTTTTCAAATGCCTCATTTTAAATAAAAATAAAAAGAAGTAACACATAGAGAATCAGGAAAGTAAGTAGAAAACTTGAAATTTTTATTTCTGATAAAAGTACCATCGTCAGAGGTCATCACTATTAAAGGATAAGCTTGGAAGGCAAGTTAAAACTCAAAAGGACAAGACTAGATAGACTCAAATTTTGAAAAAGACTTAATAGAAGTAGACTCAAATGATTCAGACTCAAACTTATATGACTCAAACATAGACTCAAAGGACTTATACATGGGCACAGTAAGGTTGACATTCTTTTTAGATGGAGCTTGAGATGGTTAGATGAGCTTAGTGGGATTAGATTCCATATATTCAGCAATCATGCAGATGAATTCAAAAAGGGAGGGTTTCATGATTGCTTCCTAGTCCTCATTTAGTATGTAAACTAGTTCACACTCCTCTAGGTTAAGCTTGATTTAAAGAAAGTTTCAAATCCTAGGATTAGTTTTTTGGAAGTGGGGCAGCACTAAGGTTCAGGGAAACCATAGTAAGGAAAGTCTTCCCCCTCTTTCATGAAATAACCATTTAGGATTTTAAAATAAGGTGCATGGGCCAATCATAAGTCTCACCTTGCCTCTTAGCATTAGTCTTTAGCCTGGCTCTTTCTTCTAGTTCTATTATGTCCTTTTGTTTGGGCTTATAGCCTAGGCTGAATAGAGGAGTAAAATAGGGTATTGTAAGAATTAGGTTATTCTTTGTTAATTCTTCCCCAGACTTAGATCTAGAAAATAATCCATTCTCCTCATTATGTTAGCCACATCTATATTGCCATATGGATCAAAATCAAAAGGAATCAACTCTTTACCTTCCTCTTGATAAATGAATTGGATGGTATCAAATGAGAAGCCTGAAGAGGGATAACAAAGGGTTTTGGCTAGATCTTCCAAATGGGTATAGAGTTTGGGATGTCACTTTTTCCACGTACGTCTGTGAACCTTTAATTTTACACGCTCATCATTTGACCGCAGCTTGACACCTACTAAGATTAATGCATTATGTAGAGCCAGCAGGGTGGTCTCTTTAACAAGTTAGCAGACAGGGGGTTAAGGGTCAGTGCCTCCGAAGTAAAAAATGGACTTTTAGTCACATTAGTATGAGGATACTTAATTTTCAGACACTTACACTGACACTGACACTTCTTTAATCCTTACTTGATCTTCTATACTAGACAGTATTTTTCTGAAATTGACTAGATTTTCTTTCAGACTAACTATTTAGCTGTTATAAAATTAATTTCAAGCTTATCGACATTGATCGATAAAATTTCTAAACTCTAAAATTCCCAGAAATTGACTTGGAAGTCTCAAAAACTAACCCGAATGTTAGAACAGAAGATCCAGTTGGCACTTTACTGGAGCATCTGGTGGCATCGCTGCCCCTCTAGCATGCCACCCAGCACACTGGCAGTGTAAGCTAGAAGCCTAGCAGTGTTGCCAACCTCTCCAGTGGCGTGGTCCCCACCACCCTTCCTACTATTGTTAAAATACCCTCAATATGATTTTTCAGCCTTACTCTTTATGTTTTTTCACATTTTCACTTCACAAATCACCCTCACCTCATTTTCCTATAAATAGCCCCTCCATTTCTTCATTTCACCATACTTGTTGACTTATACTTGATAGCTATCCTCTAATTCCTCTTTTCTTCTCCCTCCAACCACTCTCTAATTAATTAATTAATTTTTTAATTAATTAATTATTTCACCCTAACTAAGTTAATTAATCTTTTTAATTAACTAAAACTCTTTGTCTTAAAAATAATCACTCAGTTAATTAATTAATTAATTAATTAATCCATCCATCCATTTCATCATATTAATTAGTTAATTAATTATTTTAATTAATTAATTAATTAGCCCTCAATCAGTCCAATCACCATGTCCTGATAAAATAGAATTTCAGTTCAGTAAAACTCTTTACCCTAAAAAATCAAAGGTATCAATGTTTTCCTCTCAAATCCAAATCAAATCAATCAATCAAATCAACTCTTAAACCCCTCCATTTAATCACGAAATGAACTATGTGGATTTTGATTTCCATTCAATGGGGTACGTAGGCACGTTTGGAATTAAAATTTAAACCTCAAATCCAATCCCAAAGTTAATTCCATTTTCCATTTGCTTTTAATTGTAATCAATTATTTATTTATTTTTGGAATTAAGGAGTGATTATGTGGTTCCCCCATAATACATAAGGACTATAGGGAACACTCTCTTAATTTGTGAATGATTTACTTTATTTGCTTTTCAATTTTCTCGCGCATCCATATTATGCTATGTTATGCATTTTATTTATAATCATCATGTTATAAATGCCATCCATAAAATTAATTTTCAAAGGCAAATTAAACTTAAAAGCCAAATCGCGATTATTTAAAACCAAAAATCTAGTTCCTGAACTCAACTTGGTTCGAGGCTAGTGATTTTATCCTTGGATAAATTAATTGAAAATTAATGAATTGGAGTCAAATGGTTTTTCCTTAGTTTTTTCATTTAAAAATAAATTAGGATGGTGACTCCCAAAATCATTTTTAAAATCAACTAATCCAAACCCGAGGGTTCCATCATGAGAGGAAACCCAAATGAGCATCCCAACTCCCTCTAGCGGATCGGGCCGGTGCTCGGGCTAGGCCTCACAACGTTGCATTTGATAGTAACAATGTTTGTACCATAGGGGGAACTTCAACTCTTAGTGCAAGGGGGATGGGACAACCTTAATCTATTAAATCCATGGCCTTCGAAAGAGGAGGTTGAAGTGGATTGGGACATTAATCACTTGAAACAAGATTGGCATGGTAATGGACCCAATAGTGATATCCAAGTTGGCTAACTTAAGACCTCCCTCTTAGTGTTTTCATAAGCTTTTATCACTTGGTCTAATGGAGTAAAATTTGTAGCCTATAATCCAAGACAGTTGGCCACTTTTAGTAGGCATATGTTTAAAGTAGACCTATTGTCAACTAACATTATAGACACAATATTTCCATAGGTCATAACAGTGGTCTTGAAGGCATGGCTATAGCTTCCTTCCCCTTATGGGATGTCATGGTCACTGAAAGATATGGATATGGATTTTAGAGTATAGGTCAGAGATGCCACTAGTGTCTTATGTGAAATATTAACAGGAGTTTAACACTAGTTTAATGCCTTACTAAGATCTTAGTGATGGGGTAAGATGACTAGATGAGGCTCTATATAGAGATGATACCTTGGGTCTTCTTAAGTTGTTTCAAGATGGAATCTTCCTCTAGCTCATTGTGAGGTTTTAGCTGAATGTGGTTTCACTTGAGTGGACCTATTTGGAATAGTGGGTTGTAGTAGTGTTGGAAAGGCACCCCACTTCAAGTGATTACATAGATTTCATCAACAAAATCATTCAAGTCCAGCACACAACAATAATCCAAGGTAGGGTAGCTCATAAAGAAAAGATCAAACTCTAGCTTTATAGAGACAGTGAAGTTAACACTTGCTTGGTTGTTCAAAAGAGGATTGGCGGTGATGTTGGGCTTTGGCTGGGAGTAATAATATCTCCACTATCAATAAGATATTGAATTCTTTACCTTAGAGTCTTGCATGCATCAGTTTTATAACCCACTTTTTGGTCATAATCACAATGCTTATTAGCTTTATAGTTATTAGGTAAGGAAGTGAGAGGTGCACTTAGCTTTAGAGGCTTGACAAGATGAGCTTCTAAAGCCTTTTAGTAGTGCTTAGAGGCATGCCTAATTTAGGAAAAGTCCTCCTCTCTAATCTCATTAGCTAATGGTAAGAGATAGCATTGACCTCCCCACTTTTTTGGTTGGTCGAATTAGTGGTATTAGTGGTGTAATTAGTATTCTTGCGACACCTTAAATTGGAGGATTCATTCTCAATTTGTTTGGATTGGATCAAATCCTCGATCATGGAGGCTGTAGCAATGAGAGCCTTGAAGTTAAGGAGGTATAGTTTTTGCAAGTGAGTGTGATATTGGGAGAGAAGATTTTTACTAATGATGTCAATTTCTTCCTCTTTATAGGGGTAGTTCACCATTTAGGCTACTTTTGATCTCCACCTTGTATGGAATGCAATGAAAGATTCTCTTTAGTCTTTTTTTATGGTTTCTATATCACAATAGGTGACATCTACCTCGATATTATAATGATACTATTTCATTAAAGCATTGCACATGTCATCTTAGGATTTCTTATAAGTTGGGTCAAGATCTAGTAGTCCTTTAACAGCAGCTCCTATCAAGGATTATTGGAATAGTTAAGTAAGGAGCTCGTCATCTACTCCAAATGGTCATATGGCACCCACATACATTTTGAGCTGAGTTTTATGGCATGTAGTGCCATTAAAATTATCCATGATTGGCAATTTGAACTTTAATGGAACCTTCGCATTTGGAAAAGAGCTAAAGAATTGACATCTATCATGTCCTCATGTTTCTTGATGTTTTTAAGTGTCTTCTCAATTGCCTTAAATTTATCCATTAATTTCTTTACCTAGGGAAATTAGAAAAAGCCCCCACTTTGAAAAGGGTTTATAGGGGAGGAGGGGCATAAGTGTTTAGGATTAATGCGAGCGACGTGGGAGTCTCAAGTGCTTTTTCCTTATTGGTGAGATCGATAATGGGAAAAGAAAAGTCAGTTTGCTGCTAGTACCAGCTTTAGTAGAAGCAGGTTCAACATAAGTAGGAGGGGGAGTAGGGGTGATATTTGTCATTTCTTTCATCTCATTGATAATGGACCAGCGTTGTGCATCGAGGGCATTGAAGTTGGTGGATTAAGCATTAAGAGCCTCAGTGACAACATTGGCTTAGGCGTTTAAGGTGGTGGTGAGTGCAAGCTAGAAATCCTCTTGCCTTTTGAGGAGATTCGAGAAGAAAGTGTTCATGGTGTCTTGGTCAAAAGCATTGGCTAATCAGTATCTTCTAAAGAAAAAAAAAAAGGAAGAGTAAAAATTTTACATTAGAGAAAAGGTATATGGATGCAATGATATGTCAGGAAAAGGATTCTCTTATTAGTCCCTAGATTTAATGGTCAAGAAAAAATTAGTGAGTGTGGTTTTCATGTTTTAAGGTGATAGACTACTGGTTTTGGTTTTTGAGGTGTTTGGATTTTTATTCTTAAGTTTCTTATGTTATGTATTCATAATAATGTTGTCATACATATCAAAAAAGGTCTCATAGGTATATGTAAAAAGTCTTTGTTATTATGGTACATAGGGTCAAAAGCTAAAGCAACTACATGCACAAAGGTGAAGGGTTGTTAGGATTAATGGTCTCAATCCCACTAAAGCATCGATATACCTAACAATATGTGAGTCAAAGAGTCTTCCATAGGTCTAATGGTACGGATTGCTCATTACACCACTGAAATGATCGAGGATTCATCATGGAGTGGAATACTTTTGCTATCTCTCAATATACTCAAATAGGGTTATCGAGCTAATGCTACTTATCATCCAAAATTTTTCCTAAGTAATTAGGGTTAGACAAAGAGCCTTATTATGCAAAGTGATGCATGAAAATTAAATTAAACTTAAATGAGCTAAAATGATATTATTTTGGAAAAATCCTAACCAAATAGTAATCTTTTTATTTTGCTTTCCTTTTATTAAAATGGTGGCAACCAGTCCTTAATGGAGTCACCAATTATGAGACCTTGCTCGAATGCCCCCTCGCTCTAGAGCTTTGAAGGTGAGCAATTTTTAAGGTTTAGGTTTGAGTTTTTCAATGCTTACGATTGGAATGACTATCGTTTAGAAAATTGATTTGCTTTTTAAAAAGGATTTATGAGTCACCACCCTAATTTATTTGAAATGGGAAAATTAAAGAAAAACTCAATTTTGACTCTAATTTATTAATTTTTCAATTAATTTACCCAAGAATAAAGTTACTAACCTTCTAACTAAGTTGAGCTTGGGACTAGGTTTTTGGTTTCAAATAATCTAAAATTTGACTCCTAAGTTTGGTTTCACTTAAAAATTTGGTTTCATGAATGATAAATATAAATAATAGTTAAGATGCATGAACATGGCATAATTATAAGTGAGTGGAAAATAAAGAACAAGTAATTAAGCATCCACAATGCTAAAGACAGTGTTCTATCTAGTCCTTGTGGATTGTAGAAGAAGCGCAAGTCACTTATAAACTCCAAGATAATTAAATTGATTAATTATGCTAATTGAGTAATGGGATGCCTTCTCTAATCCTTATAGGTTCTAGAAAGATCACAAATTCTCTTACAATAAAATATAAATATTTATATTGAAAATAAAAGGGAAATGAAATTAATTAGGATTTGGATTTAGACTCCAAGTGTGATTATGTATCCATTAAATAGGGGATTAAAATCCACATAATTCATTCCATGGTTAAATAGAGAGGTTTAGGAATTGATTAGATTAATCTGATTTGATTTGGAGATTTTCATGGGTGAGAGAAGATGCTATAACTTATTTTTTGACACATGCGAGGGGCAGAGGGTCTTTCTAAATCAAAATTCCATTTTATTGGAGTCGAAAAGCGAGAATCCTACTCAAGAAGAGTGAATTTGTTAAATCAATCTAAGAAGGATTAATTTAATTAATTAATAATCCAAGGAGGATTAATTTAATTAATAACCCAAGGAGAGTATTTGATTACCTAATTAAGTAAAATGATTAGTTAATTAATTGATTTATCATGACAAAATTTATTAAAATTAAAGAGAATTTAATTAATTTTAGGGGCTACTCAAAGAGAGTATTAGAGAAATTAACTAGAGAAAGAGCAAATGGATAACTAATCAACAAATACTTAAGGGTGAAGAAAAATGGTGGATGAGAAGGCCTATTTATAGCTAAAGTGAAGTGGGGGCATTTTGAAAAAGGAAAATGAGAAAAGACAAAAAAAAAAAAAAAAAAAAGGCAAAAAAAGGTGAAAATCGGGATGGAAAAAGGCAAAATCAGAATCTCAGTGCACAGGACACTAGCATCTGGTCAATTTGGCATGCCTATTAGGTCGTCTGGCAACTACTACCACATAAGATGGTAGAATGCTAGCCAGCTTGGTGGATCCATTGGAAGCTTAGTAGTTGCCAAACTTGAGCCGACTGGCGGATCCATACAAACAGCCGCCAGACACACTAGCTACTCTGGTGGCTAATATGTGGTAGCTCAATTTTTTGAGGTCTTTCTAGTTTTCGGGTTAGTTTTCTGAACTTTTAGAATTCTAAAACATTACTAATTAGTGTTTGGTAGACTCAAAATTAATTATTAGACAGGTTAGTAGTTAGTTTTAGGAGAAAGCTGATTAGTTTTGGAAAAATATTGTCTAGTATAGAATGCCTACTCAGGATTATAAAAGTGTCAGTTTGTGCAAAAAATATTATAGTCAGTTTTGGTGAGTTTAAAATTAATTTGGGAAGTGCTAAAATGAGGGTTCATATACCTTTGAGCCTCCAAACTTCAATTTTCTATTCGATTTCTATTTTTTTTTTTTTTGCTAATTCCATGAATTTGGGCACTTAAAGAAAGGTTTGTATGTACAAGAAACACCAAAACACAATTCCAAAACATCTAATTAAGGATTAAATCATACATTAAACTAGCAAATCAAGAAATAAGATGGTAGAATACAATTTAATCAATTTACTTTGATTTAAACATAGTTAAGGCATCAAAGATCATGTGAAAAATAAAAGGTCACAAATTAAACTTGAAAATTATAAGAAACAAAATAATAACCATCAAGAACAAGCCACCATCTTGAATCAAAATAAGGTTAAAATGATATAGGCATATTTAGTTATACAAACTCATAAAATTGATTTAAATTGGAAATAGGTGATTGACAACTTGTCTCAATCCTCCTCAGACCTTTATAACATCTCAAAAAGAAATAAAACATATGGAACAAAACAAATAACATTATATGAATCAAGAAAACTAACATAGATAATATTATTAATAAAAAAATTTATGAAGCATAAAGAATAAATAACTAGCAAAATTGAGTAAGAAACAAAAAATATTGAATTGAAAATGTGTTCAAATTACTCTTTTCTCATCACTAACAACAATAATAATCAAGATTAATTAGAATACCATATGAAAATAAAAAACACATGATATACGTATATGAAATAATGACTAGAGTATTTGAAGAGGAATCAATTGAAAACCAGTTCCAATCAAATCCTTTTCAATTAAAACATAAACAAACACACAAAACCACAAAGAAGCATATTATAATCATGGGATTAAATATGAAATATGCATGAATAGGAATATATGAATATGAACATGAAATAAATAGTAATACAATATAAATAAATAAATCTATCATCTTAAACCATTCCTTAGGCTAACTCAAATCCATTGAAGTATTTGAGGAAATAGGAATATCGATTTTTGATGGATTAACCCTTATATTTCACATCTTCTATACCTTAGCTCTTTTAAAGATGAAAACTACAAGCTTTCTTTTAGTTTTTGAGTTGATTTGATTAATTGAGAGGTGAGAATTTTTGGTTTCTATGTTATTGGATGAATTATAGTTCTTAAGAGGATGCTCCAGAGACTGGAAATCCAAGAGATCGCCTTGGGGTTTCAAAAAAGTAAGAATTTATAATATTATTGGCTTGGAAAGTTTTCTTTCCTAAAAAATATTTTTCCTTCATGAAGAAACCAAATCTTTCTCAATCTAGAATTTTCAAGCTATTTCTTATTTTAATTTTTTTTTTGGCAGACTAGCTTAGGTAAAAACTAAATGGGCTTGAAGAAAAATGGATCAAAGGGCCAAACGAAGGAGTCTAGCAAGCTACGTGTGCATGGAGGGGAAATCGCCTATAGCGGGAATAGGCTATGTGAACATGCTAGTGGCTATATGTTTGACTCTCCCAAAATAATGTTTAAGTATGAAAAAACAAAAACTCCCTTCCCTCTAATAGGTTTTATGACAACAACTCCAAAAAAAGGATAAAAACTCAAAAGATCAAACTTGTGAGCCATCATTCAAAAGAATAAATCCACTCATCATCATCGGGTTTTAGCAGATGAAAATCAAGCATTCATAACTACCTTTTCCAAAATATTTACATCACTAGTCAAATTTGGTATACCCAGTGGGACACACTCTCATAGCACCAAAAACTAGAAATAATACTAGAAAAGGTATTATTGCTGGTTCCTATGAACCACAAGATGACATAGCAATAATAGTGTAAGAAGGTTTGGTTTCATAACTAGTGGAGCAAATCAAGCATGGATTGACTTCATTATAGCTAGGTCACTAAGAAAACATTCCAAATCCAAAAAGTTCCAATAGATCTTGTTATTAGAAATCAAGGTAATGTTAGCAAACATATTGATTTTACCCTTCCTACTAGTAATTTACAAATAATTTTTGATGAAGTGAATAGGCAAGCTAGGTGAGTATCTGATGCTAGCATAAGAAATCAAGATGTGCTTCATCAGGTACTAATTAGCATGTTCACTCCACCACAAAGCCCTAGACAAGCTGCAAGCAATCTTCAAAAGAACTTAAGGGGTAATCTTTTACTCACTAAGAGGTTGGTAATTCTCATTACGCTGAAGAATGTTATTCAACCCCTCAAATGTGAGAAGAATTAAAGGTTGTACCTATTGGCTGCCCAAGGCAAGTTTTACCTCAACAGTTACATGCTAACACTAACTCTATTAATCATCTAATGGGTGAACCACTAGAGTCATACCACAATAAAATTTCTGCAATATAACAATACACAAATAACTTTAGACCATGTCAAGTGATCAAAATCAACAGCAAACATTAGCCTCTTTGGCCGATTATGCAATGTTATAGATGCAATGTTATAGCTATATGAATAGATAATATGTCTATGGTGAATCTTAATGAATCTATGTAAATGTTCAGTGCATATGGTTGCTGTGAGACCTCGCCTGAACGCCCCTCCCTCCCTCGAGTGAAAATTGCATTAAGGAAAGGCTAAGCAATTTTTAAGGAGGTTATGGAACGAGTTTCGGTGCTCATGAATGTAGCTACTATCATTAGGAAAATTGATTTATGATTTTTGAAAAGTGATTTTGGAAGTCGCCACCCTAATTTATTTTAAATAGGAAAATTAAGAAAAAAACCAATTTGTGATTCCAATTCATTAATTTTGCAATTAATTTTCCAAGGATAAAAATTACTTGTCTTCAAACCAAGTTGAGCTCGGAGATTAGACTTTTAGTTAAATAATCTAAATTTAGCTCTTAGGTTTAATTTGACTTAAAAATTGGTTTCATGAATTGTGATTATAATATAATAATTAAAATGCATGAGCATGATATAGTTATGAAATTCATGAGAAAATTCAAGAAATAAACATCCATAAGCCAAGGAGAGTGTTCCCTTTAATCCTTGTAGATTCTAGGGGAACCACAGAATCACTCTTTGACTCCAAAATAATTAAATCAATTGAATATACTAATTAGTCAAAAAATAAAAGGGGAAAGGTGATTGATTGGGATTTGGATTTATGGTTTGTCTTTAAATTCCAAATGTGCCTACATACCTCATTGAATGAGGATCAAAACCCATATAGTTCATTCGACAGTTAAGTGGAGGGGTTTAGGGATTGATTGAATTGATTCACTTGATTTGGTTTGTCTGTGAGAGGAAAAAGCTAATACCTTTGCTTTTGGTTGATGGATGGTTTTATCGGACCGAAATTCCATTTTATCTGAATCGGGTGATTGAATTGATCAAGAGATTGATTAATTAATTAATTAATTAAAATGATTAATTAGCTAATTAGTGTGATGAAATGGATGGATGGATTAATTAATTAAAATGATTAATTAATTAATTTGGATAAAGGGTGGATTTGACAAATAAATGATTAATTTGATTTTAAAAAAGGTGATTAGTTAATTAATTAAAAACGTTAATTAATTAATTAATTAATTGAGTGATTAATTTTAATTTTGAAAAAAAAGAGTTTTAGTAAATTAGAAAGATTAATTAACTTGGTTAGGGTGAGATAATTAATTAATTAAAAAGATTAATTAATTAATTAGATAGTGGTTGAAGGGAGAAGAAGAGAGGAATTTAAGGATAGCAATCTACTTAAATTTAAGAGGTAAAGAGAAATGAGAAATAAAGGGCTTATTTATAGGCAAATTGGGTTAAGGGCATTTTGCGTAATGAAAAAGTGAAAAGACAGTTATGAGTAAGATTGGAAAGGACTGGAGATTAGGCTAAAAAGGGGATAAAAGAGTCATTTTCTGCACATAAAAGGGGCCAACTGCACTAGAGAGGTGTGGCGCCAGACTAGGCTTGTGGCGCTACACAGGACTGATGTGACGCTGTAGCACTGTCCTGCAACTACCATGTGGCACTAGCCTGGCTAGCATTTTGGGATTTTTTAATTAGTTTTTGAAGATTTCAAGTTAGTTTTAGAGTTCAAAAAATTCACCGATCAGCTTCAATAGATTCAAAATTAATTTTAAGACACTTGAGCAGTCAGTATGAGGGGAAATCTATTTAATTTTGGGAAAATTGCTATTTGATATAAAAGGTCCAGTAAGGGTTGGAGAAGTATTTGTGTTTGAAAATTAAGTATCATTGTACTAATATGACTAAAAGCCCATTTTTTGCTCTGGGACCGCTATACTGGCTCTTCGTAGCGCACTAATCTTAATAAGTGCTAGGCTGTGGCCGGATGATGAGGGTGTAAAATTGAGGGTTCATAGTTGCTTGTGGCCATCTTAACAATAAATGCAATGCAATGGAAAGGCCTCAGGTCTTTCATGTCACAATCCAGCTCTAGGGGCATATGACTGGCACTAGGACATAAGTGATGCATATGGTTACTAATACCTGTAGTAAGCCTAAAAGGTCACATCAAAGAAAAGCTATAAAGATAAATTTGAAACATCACATCATCTGAGCTAGGGCCCACCATTAAACAGAATCTATCAAACATCTATTTATAAACAGTGCCATACATGGCAACCATCTTAGTATTATCATTAAGATCACTCTTACCCTAACCAACTAAATACTACAGAATTACAAATAGAAAGAAATAACAATGTGGAGTTCTAAAGAATTATAATATAGCACAATATAAAACTAAATACATAATTGAGTAGTTAAATACAATGCACTGTTAAAGAATAATAGGTAGGAATAACTCAATTAAAATTTCTTTACAAACTTAATATGTAAACTAGGAAAAATATTGAACAAGGATGAGTGCTCGGCTCAATGAGTTATATAGGATTAATATACCTTACTATTCGAATGATAAAAATGCTAAAGCAACACATCAAGATAGTAACTTACATAATTAAATAGGAATAAGAATCAATCAATAGGAAACACACTAAACCTCAAACTTGGGTGCCAATCCCCCTTAATCTGGCTTTGTTAATCAAAAAATATCTCTTAAATCCAATAAGGCCCAACCATCATTAGTTTATACTACGCAGTCTTGAACCAATTGGTAACAACCCTGGCAATGAGCAGGCACATCCATCATATACCAGTCATAGCTCATCTTCATAATCATTGTCATAATTAGATTATATTCCTAAGTGGTCCCTATGTCATTCCAATCCCTTCCGGCAATCACAAGTAATATGCAACATCAATAATAACAAATAGTCATATACTTATGCTAATAATGCTTAGCTAACATTCATAATGTGTAATTATATATATAATATACAAATAAGTATTGCATGTATGCAAATGAAGTATTTACTAAAGAAAATGAAAAGCTAAATTAAGCTATATAACTCACTAATTTGATGAAATCCAATTAGCTCTTCTTAGCTGAATGATAACTTGGAAGATGCTAGAACACTAAATACTGGATAACATTATGAAGATTATTAGAACTAGAATAACCTAATTGATAGATACTCGAGCAACTCTAAAGATTCTACTGAAATTTCAGTAGAGTCTCCACTAAAACTAGACTAACCCCTTACAACAAAAGAAATAAATACTTCTAAACAACATCAATGACGCTTCTAGGCCTCTAACGTAATAACCACCAAAATCTTAATTCATTGATCAAAATCAACTTCAATTCATCAGTTCAAATGCATAAACATATAAAAGAAGATTATTAATATAATTAGAAATCAAGAGTTTTGAAAGTACCAATGCGAATATGGATCAAATTAATATCATAAAATGCATTAAGGAATCGAATCAAGACTGTTGAATTTCTATCGTCGGAGTTGCCATAGGAATAGTTACCATCTAGCCATGCGCCGCAATAAAGGTGGTGGCCTAGAGGTCGATGATAACACCATTAGAAGCATCTTGGCACCAAGAGTCCATTAGTGGTGATCATGCATCACCATTCGCAACCCTCTTGCCAAAATTTGCCCAAACAGCTTCTAAGACTCAAATTTTGATCTCTAATTTTGATAAAATTTAGGGAATAAGGTGGTTATCATCTTAAAATTATGGTTAAAACAAGTCTAATGAGGTATGGTTCATAGAAAATGGGTGCCTAGTTTGGTCAAAATCTTCATTTAAAGTTTCCACCATCTGTTGCCTTTGGTCGGAGTGTACATGTTGCTTTGATGGCCATTCCTAGCTTGGGCTTAATGCCAAGCTCATCGGTCAGTGCTCTACCTACTAGTGTAGGTGGTGTAGATTGGAGGTTGATTGGAGGTTAGGTTTGGTGGTCTCTTAATGTGATACAAAAAGCGTCAAGCATTAAGTTGGGCTTATATGAAGATAAAAGCTTGATGACATTGATTCAAACTAGAAAAAGGGCTACAATGATTTAAGATGGGATTCCATTTAAGATAATTAATTAAAATTGAAGATAATTGAAGATTAATAGGCTGCCTTTCATGTTTAAATTTGTTAGCCCATTGTCAAGCATTATAATTTCAATTCTTATAATTATTTTCAGATGAACTATGTTTATTTAAGTTAGCTTTAGTATGATATATGTTTGGGCTATCCAAATTCATTAAAAACATATGTACTAGTGATGTTTTATGCTTATTTTATATTAAGACAAAGGCCATATGAATTGATTGACTCAATTAATTAGATTTTAGTTTCTAGTTAAGAAGTAGCTTTTCTCGTATAGGAAGGATTCCTAACTTGTTTTAGAATTCAGATTTAGGGTTGAATCACTATATAAAATAAATCAAGATTTGTGATTTTTTTTTTTTAGATTTTGATAATGGAATTTTCAGCTGAAATACGAGAGTGTTTTTGCTTGTTTATTCATTCTTGCTTGATTTAAGATTATACAATCAAAGCTAATTGCTTTGTGCATATTTATTTCAATGTTCTTTTTCACAAGTTGGTATTGTGTCTCGGAGATCATCTTTTGAGGTGATCATATTCCAAGGTACTCTATCATGGGTTGGATTTGGGTTGCGGACTTGGGAAAACCTGATTTAGCTTTCCAAGGAGTTGCTTTTGAGCATAAAGATATTGGGTCTCAAATTTAATATACTTAGGTTCATATAATCTCTTCTCCCTCCTTCTTTCTCTCTCTCTCTCTCTCTCTCTCTCTCTCTCTCATGTCTAAATATAAGGATATTAAGGCACCATCTAATTGGTTATAAGAATTGTATATAAAATCAATTTTATCCACTGTAATATTTATATTACAACACATCTACATATTAGAGATACTTAAGTAGTCTGGTGGTTAACAACATACTAAAACTACCTTAGGGCTTGGGTTCGAGCCATAATAATAACTTATTTTGCTATACGCTTTTAGTTTAACTTAATTCTTTTCTTTAAAAAAAAATTGTAGTAAACCAAATAAAACTTATAGTAAAAATGAAAATTTTGAGTACAATTTAACAAATATAATTAAATAATAATATTTTCATACAAAATAAGATTTTAAAAATAAATAAAAATTCAGATTATTACATTTCATCTCAAGTGATAAAAAACAAAAAAAAAAAAAAAGGCAAAAAGGAGAGAAAGAAATGGCTTATGTGAATTTCTTATTGGCTCAAGAACTATTCTATATCATCCAACCAATAAAGGAAAGAAAGTTATCTTAAGGTTCAAGCAAGTTTTAGGCAAAAATGCCAAAATAATTCCAACGCTGTCATATCCATATATAAGATAGCCAAATATCCATCAAAAAAGAAAATAAGGGCATAGGTATACTATTTGTATCCATACAAATTTGATTTTTAAATCAAACTGTATATGAGAGGCATTATTTACACTGTAAATGAACATTGGGTTAAATCCATTAAGGGGCCCACTAATAAACTAAGCCTAAGAGTAAGTTGGAAACCCATTGTACCTATAGATCCAATATTATATTTGTGAATGAGTGTGAATTAAGATAAGAAATGATAGTTGCAAGGAAGACTCCAGAGATTCCAAAACTTAATGGAGAATTCTAGAAAGTGAAGTCACGAGCAGGTACCTAGTGGTTGACTAATCCCTATGGAAGTGGCAAGATGGTTATGGACAAATGCAAATATAAAGCATTTACTCTCCTAGGGAAATATAAAAACAAAATTGTAAATTCTATGCAAGCCCAATCAATTCACCACCCAATAGACTTAGTGCCTTCTATTAACCCCAGCGGGTAAATTTTTCTTCTACCTTCAGCCTTTAAATTTTCTAAGCTTTTGTAATCACTGTTCAACAAATGCAAATTTTACTTTTTCCATAGTTGTTAATCTTTAATTACTGTTGATGCCCTTTTTTTGTTAGATTGAATATTGAGTACGCTAGAGATTTTTAAGGATCTCACCCTTATTGACTTATTTAGAAGATTGCACAAGAGACTAAAGGACTTGAAGTCTCTTAAAAATTCTTGGATACATTGAATGCAGCTTCTCCAATTATCATGAAAATGGCCAAAAGATTTAAAATAAAATTGGATTTGTATTAATGTAACTGTGAATAAATCAATGACAATTAAGAAATGTAAAGACTAATAAAAATAAATAATAAAAGTCTTAGAGGCTCGAGAAATTTAGACAAGAAATGAAATAAAAGCTTTGAAAGCTTAGGATAATATTACTAACTTGAGCATATTGTTGCGTGTTTAATTTATTGTTATTGAATTTTGATCTTTGTTGGTTGGTCACCCTTTATATAGAGTCTGTTTGCTTTTATAGTCTTTGGCAGGTAATTGGCTCCTATTTTCTTGCTCCATATTTCCTCTAAGCACTAGCTTCAATGGCACTTAGCCCCTATAATTTAGCTCCAAGCTCCATTATAGATTCCATGTCATAAATCTAATATTCCACTTCACAATTGTCACATCCCAACCTTAGAGATACGACGGTCCTAGAACATGGGAAGATATAAGGTCACCCACGTCCGTAAAATCCACTTACATATAAACATATCATGCCTAGGATCTTACCAAACCTCTTACATTAATTCATTTAAAACGTTTAGATGAATACCATAAATTGCGGAAGACTTAAAATAAATCATTTCATATAAAATCCATAAGGAAAATAATATATCTCAATAAGTATCAATCAACATTCCCAAAGCATCTAATGACAAGACTTCATAAAAATAGTATTATTGATATTGAGGGTCGTTGATGTTCATACTTGACTTGCTGGCAAGTCAGGCAGGATGCTACAAACTTAGCCATATATTTCTTCAATCTAGGCCATCAATAATTAGCTTTCACATCATGGTACATCTTGGTAGTTCCAGGATGAGCACAGTAAGGTGTCTGATGTGCCTCTTTCTGTATTCTTTCCTTTAGTCCATCCACATCAGGCACGCATACTCTATTCTTACACTTTAAAATTCCATTGACTACCTCAAACTCAGAGTTCTTTCCTTCTCTCGTCTCATCCTTCAACTGCACCAAGTATGGGTCCCTATCTTATGAATCCCTTATTTCTTCCATTAACATGGGCTAATAAAACTCTTGATCCTTCAATCTCCAGTTTCAATCCTTGATTAAACAATTCCTTTAGTTCCTTCATGATCGGCCTCTTTCTCACATCCACATGGGCTAGGCTTCCCATCGACTTTCGACTCAAAGCATCTACCACTACATTCGCCTTCCTGGGATGATAGAGAATCTGACAGTCATAATCCTTTAATAATTCAATCCATCTCCTTTGTCTTAGATTGAGGTCTCTTTGGCTCAAGATGTACTGAAGACTCTTATGATCCGTGTAGATCTCACATTTCGTCCCATACATGTAATGTCTCCAGATCTTTAGAGCAAACACTACTGCAGTTAATTCTAAATCATGAGTAGGGTAATTCACTTCATGTCTCTTTAGTTGTCGTGATGCATAGGCGATGACTTTACCATTTTGCATCAAAACACATCCAAGTCCTACTCTCGAGGCATTGCAGTACACAGTGAATCCTTCTTCTCCTTCTGGTAATGTCAAAACCAGTGCCGATACCAAACACTCCTTGAGCTTCTGAAAAATCTTTTCACAGGACTCTTCCTAATTGAACTTAACTTGCTTTCTTGTGAACTTGGTCAATAAGGCTGCTATCTTAGAAAACTCCTGTATGAATCTACGGTAATATCTTGCCATGCCCAAGAAACTTCATACTTCTGAAACTGTTGTCGGCCTTGGCCAATTCGCTACCGCTTCAACTTTCTTAGGATCAACTTGAATTCCTTCCTTACTTACTACATGTCTAAGAAAGTTGACCGACTCCATCCAAAATTCGCACTTAGATAACTTAGCATAGAGTTGGTGATCACGTAATGTTTGAAGCACGATCCTCAGATGTTCTTCATATTCCTCATTATTCTTTGAGTAAATTAGGATGTCGTCAATGAACACGATCGCAAACTTGTCACGATCGTGAACTTGTCAAGGAATGGCTTGAATACTCGATTCATCAAGTCTATGAAAGTAGCAGGAGCATTCGTCAAACCGAATGGCAAAACCATGAACTCGTAGTGTTCATATCTAGTACAGAAGGCAGTCTTGCAGATATCTTCTCCTCGAATCTTTAGTTGATGATAGCCAGACCTTAAGTCAATCTTGGAGAAGTGACCAGCTCCTTGCAGTTGATCAAAAAGATCATCGATCCTCGGCAATGGGTATCTATTCTTCACAGTGACTTTGTTAAGTTGACGATAGTCGATGCACATTCGAAATGAGCCATCTTTCTTCTTTACGAACAACATTGGAGTGCCCTATGGCAAACTGCTTGGTCGAATGAAGCCCTTATCAAGCAGGTAATGCAATTGTGCCTTTAACTCCTTCAGCTCCATCAGTGCCATACAATATGGTGGTATCGATATCGGTTGCATACCGGGTAGCAATTCGATGTTGAACTCGATCTCACGATCAGGGGGTAATCTGGGTAAATCTTCTGGAAAGACATCTATGAACTTGTCCACCACTGGAATGCTCTCGTCTCGAATGGCAGCTTCTTTGCCAGTGTCGACTACGTGGGCTAGATACGCTTGGCATCATTTCCTTAACATCTGCCTCACTCCTAAGGCTGATATAAAATTTAGAGGATTCTCATTCCTATCTTCTTGTTACACAAACTCCTTTCCATCTTTAGTTAGAAACTCGACAAGTTTCTTCCTATAGTCGATATGAGCTCCATGCTCATACAACCAGTCTACCCCTAATATCACATCAAATTCTAGTACATCCAATTCTAGCAACACTACCAGAAGTGTTTGTCCATTAATGTCTACATCACAACCCTTATACTTATACTTTACTTCCATCACTTCCCCTAAAGGAGTTGCTATTACTAACGGTTCACTCATCAATTCTTTATCTATACCCAAATACTTAGCAAAACTAGGTGGCACAAAAGAATGGGTAGCACCAGAATCAATTAAACATTTTGCGCTAGAACTTTGGATAGGGATGATAACTGTGATGGCGGTGTGCGAATCGTGAGCCTCTTGCAGATTTAATGCGAAGACTTGACCCTTGCCCTTATTCCATATCGTTAGTGCATTCCCAACCGTTGGTCCTTTGTCATTGACTCCTTATCCTTGCGTTTGGAATGGCTTGGATTGTGGTCGTACTGTGGTCCCATTCCCTTGACTCCTCATCTAAGGGCAATCCTTTATAAAGTGCCCCATTTGCCCACACCTAAGGCAAGCGCCAGTATCTTTTCGGCAGACTTTAGAATGTTTCTTTCCACATTTGCCGCAAGTGGGGATCTCTTGTTTAGTTTGTCCATTTTGTGGTCTAGATGATGAAAGCTCCTTCTTTTGTTCTCCTCCATTTCCATGCTGTCCTTTATGACCTTTGTTCTTATGCCTTCCCTTCTGGTCTCGTTCAGCTCTCCCCGCCTTGTATCTTTTCTCCATGACCTTGGCCTTGTCTACGAGCTTAGCTGAAGTTGGAAACTCTGTTGCTGCCAACGAATTGAATGGAGGTGTGATAAGTCCTCTAAGGAAATGATTGATGTGACTTGCTTCGGTAGGAACAATGTTGACAGTGAAATGACTAAGTCGGTTAAACTCCTTAGCATAATCCGACACGGACATTCTTGGCCTTTGCTTCAGTTGCTTAAACTGCAATGCCTTATCTTGCCTTTCTTCTTCTGGCAAGAACTGATCCATCACTTCTTGCTTAAACTCTACCCACGTAGGTGGGTCAGCCCTGTAAAGTCGTTCTTCAATACACCTCTCATACTAGTACCAAGCTTCTTTCTTGAGTTGGAGTCCTACCAACTCAATCACTCGAGCATCTGAGCAAGATAACCGACGAACTAGCTTATTCATCTCATCCAAAAATTCATGAGGGTCATCTCCTTCCTCACCACAAAAGGTAGGTGATTGCAGCTTCTTAAACTCCGCCATGGTATTCCCTCATCAGGTAGCTGTTTCCTCTCTCTCCAAGCAGGTGTTGCTACTGTAGGTGGCGTAACTCCATTCCTCTCTTGAGTTGGCAGTGCTTCTCGCCTTTGAGCTTGTAACTCGTCCAGTTCCTTGTGTAAATCTCTCATTTCTTCACGCATGGCATGCACTTCTTGCAAAGATGCTTGCTCACTAAAGCCCATAGTCGGTGCCCTTGAGTTGGATCTTTCTCTTGACCGTATAGGTGTAGAGGCAACATTCGATGCGGTGTCCAATATAACATCATCGTTAGCCCTAATGGATTGGGCGACTGTGCCCTTCTTCTTGGGAGGCATTTTGTCTATCATAATAAGGGAATTTAGTACTAATCCCCTATCCTAACCCATTTAATCTCCCCCTTATCCTAGCACACATTATCATACATTTACTATATCACATCACTAGGCACATGTCATGTATGATTTGCGTATCATATAGTTTTGTAAATATCACATATCATAATCATATAGCATATATCTCATAATATCACACTATAGCATAATAATGAAGGAAATCATCTCATCCTAAGTAACTAGGCAATCAAGGAAAATCATTCATATCATATAAAGTGCTATGCCATTACGTCGATCATCATATCTACTCGACCTAGTTATAATGTCCACCTCCAGAGCAATCAAAAGCGACATGGCCACTGCTGCCACATCTGTAGCAAAGAAGATCTCTATCTTAATGGTGATTAGTTAAAGATGCAGACCTTACTAGCGAGTAATCTCGTCTATGCTCAACAATCCCTGACCTGAGTTGCTCCATATCCTCTCTTAGTGCATGAATCATAGCCTTAAGATGTCGATTTTCCTCCTTCAAGTATGAATAGTTATCCTTCAATCTTTGGATCTTACTATAAACCCAATCAAGATCTAAGCACTCCTCGAGGTCCTCCTCTTCGTCAGGGGTCTTCTTTTTCATGGGGCGAATCACAGTTACAACTTTCTCGAGCATCTCTAGCCAAGTCCTCTTATAGGTCACACGGGGTGCTATGGGTCGCAGTCCTCGAGCAGGCGTAATCTTCTTGGTCATCTGTCAGAAGAATTGTAAGGCAAGCAAACAATAACAAGGATTACTAAAATCTAATAGGATTTCGTGAAACTATGCTAACAATAGATTGCAAGTGACATGACAGGAAAATTCCTATGCTCCAGGATTTTACTTAAGCAGTTCATATAAAATAAGCCTAAACTAGACTTTTAAAAACTATGGCTCTGATACCACCTTTGTCACATCCTAACCTTAGAGATACGATGATCCTAGAACATGGGGAGACATAAGGTCACTCACGCCCGTAGAACCCACTTACATATAAACATATCATGCCTAGGATCTTACCAAACCTCTTACATTAACTCATTTAAAACATTTAGATGAATACCATAAATTGCGGAAGACTTAAAATAAATCATTTCATATAAAATCCATAAGGAAAATAATATATCTCAATAAGTATCAATCAACATTCTCGGAGCATCTAATGACAAGACTTCATAAAAATAGTATTATTGATAACTTGGACAAGGAATTCCCCAAGCGAAGTAGAATGCTTGAGCCATCACCTTGCCTCCTCACATTTGCTCACCTGGAGCCACACAAGGAAAAAAGGGTAAGATAGATGATCTCAACGAGTAAACAAAAAGGCATATACAATATCGCATATTCCCATGAAAGGAAACACATAGTTTATACACATAGTTCATGATTTATAATTCATGAATCAGGTTGCAATTTAGCAAGGGTTCAATTTGGCAAGTTTGCAAAAATCACACTTATAACACATAGTGAGTGAAGGCTATTGCTCTATCACTCGAACACATTGAAGAAAGGTGGCCTTATAACAAATTCCAACTCCTATCACATAGAAGGCGTGAAGTTGATCAAGCCCCACAGTTAGAACCGCCCCTTTCTAGCTGAGGTGAATACACCATCCCTATCCATCGGTTTAAGACCATGTGCACAGGTTCCGATGATTACCCGCATCAGAACGAGGATTCTGCATAAAGGGTAATAGGTACCATAGCTAGAGCTATTAGTAAACACAATTAACAATATCACATAAGGTAACAATAACATATATTCTAATAACAATAGTGGTTTAGCTTTCAAACAAAAGATACAATGCTAGTGTAGTTCTAGAAAGAATACAAGTTAGGGTGTTAATCACAAGAATTTCTCATTAGATAACAAAATAGTTTTAGACCAAATGTCCCTTAGCAACCCAAGCTTGACAAAAAAATCATATAATAATATTTACAATGGAAAGAACTTGGGTTTCAAAGATCACAAAGGCTCACATAGCATGTCATCATATATTTGTAACATAACAAAATGTTACTTGCACTTATAACATGAACATAGTGTTTACTCACACTTGTAGAATGAATACGATGTTTACTCACCTTGGAGTTCCTTTGCTCCTAGTACACGTAGTCCCTTTTGCACTTCTAAAGCTCCTCAAACTCTAACATAATATTTGATTTAATACTTAGTATTTATTTACTCATGATGCTACTATCCCATAACTACCTATGCATATATAGCATACACATTAGAGTTCACATATAGGTGTACTCATCACTTACACATAGCACGTTGACTTTAAAAGTCTTGCATACTTAGGCCTTATAGGCTCTCATGACAACACATTATAATCACATTAATACCTTTTTAAGGTCATCACAATATTATTACCTCAACATCAATTCACTTTATCAATTATCTTAGTTCACTTTACATTTCCATGCATGTCAACTTAATAATTAACCTTTCAAGCATCATGCTTAACTCTTATGATCCCTTTCACTTCATTAACTCATAACCATATGTTCATCATCAAGTCATCATGACATCTAGTTCCAAATTCCTCAACCACATTTGCATTCTAATCACAATATAAGGTTAAGATACCTTAAGTATACCAAAATGCATTTAAGCTTATCTAGGATCATACCTTCAACTTAACATAAAATTTTATCATTTATTATACATACATACATGTCAACAATCATCAAAACACATCACATAAAATTTGTAAACATTGGGACAAAAATGTTCATGTAGGCCGAATGCATCATCAAGGTAAAAACCAAATTCTTCTTCTTTTTGTACTTTCCGTCTATTTCAGAAATATGTAAAAACATGGTTTGAACCAAGATTTTTTATGTAAACATAACAAAAATCATTTTAAAATTTAAATTCATAAGAATCGGCCACTATTGGTGTTATTTATACATAAAAATTTAACTTTTGAATCATAGAGCACAAAACCATAAGTTTTCTTATTTTCGGTATTTTCCGGTCATTTTAGAAATATGTAAACAGGTTGTTTAAACTATTATTTTTCATTCAATCATAGAAAATATCAGTTTAGAACACATTCCTTCATGAATCAGCAGCCATAGATAGGGTTTATACAAAAAAATTCCAAGTTTAAAGGCTTAGGTGAAAAATCATAAGTTTCCGCGCTTTTCGCGCATTTCGTTCATTTCAGCGATAAACAGACACATCATTCAAATCATTATTTTTCATCTAAACAAAACAATATCATATTAGGGTACTTGTTCATACAAATCAGCAGCCATATGTCCATGCAATAATAATATTTTCCAACTTCCAAGTTCTAACATAAAAACCTTGAACTCCTTTGTTTTTCGAAATTTTTTGGTCATCACAGAAATATGCAGAAAATATTATTTAATCCAATATTTTTCATCAAAACAAATCAAAAATCAATTTAGAATACAACCATGCACAAATCGCGCCCCCCCCCCCCCCCCACCCCCCCCCCCTCTTATGATGTTTATGCATAAAAATTGTGATTTTTAGTTATAGAATTCAACTTTGGAGAAATCTTGCGGAAATAATCATGTTTTCAGTAGAAAATAAATTTTCTCTCCCAAAAACTCACCCAAACAGAATTAAATCTATAAAAATTAGTAATCAAATAGTTCAAAATAATTTTTCAATAATTTATTTCATAGAAATCAGTTTAGAAATCGATAGAGAATAAAAACTTACGATTACGATCACGAAATCGCGAAATGGAAAGGTGTTTTCAATATTTCGGTGGAGAGAAATATTTTGAGAGAATTTTCTGCCAAGATACAGAAAGAATAAGAGAATGGCTGCTGGAAACCCTAGTTTGGCTGAATTTTAGAATATATATTAGGGTTGGAGTGGAATTTCCACTAATACCCTTAATGAATTAGGTTTGGAGGATTTTGGTATAGTAGGCTTTTGGGTATTTGGGCTTTTCCTTTAAATTTTTGGCTGAATAAGAATTAAAATAAAAAGAATATTTTTCTTATTAATTCTGAAACATTTCCCTCAAAAATATTTATTTTAAAATATTTTAAAAATACCCATAAAATTATTTTATGCTTAAAAATTGTCTTATGCATGAAAATTTATTTTATTTAAAATAAATTCTTTTATGCAAATGCACTTCATGTAAATCATTTATTTCCCAATAGCAACTCATATTATGCATATTAAAATTAATTTAATATGTCACATACTCATCAATCACTTAGATCACAAAATTTCACACAAGCACACACTTAACCTTATTAATTCTAAATTAAGCAATTTATCACGAAAATTCCTAGGGTGGGTGTGGGTTATTACAACAATCCTCTCCACTAAGTGATAGTTACTTAGTTTTAGCCTTATTTCATGTTTCTTGCCCACTATTCACTTCCAAACCTAATATTCCTCCTTACGCCTTTCACATTTTCTTAGAATCTGTTGGAGTATTAGCATTTGGATATTGAGTTTTAGAGTCTGTAAGGTCTTATTCTTCATGGGCTTCTATTTAAATGTGTGGGCTTGAATTTTTAGGCCCGAATCATCATTAGGCCCATCAACTACAAATCTAAGTCCAATAAATCCCCCCACAGATGCTAGGCTGAATTTAAGCTTTGCATCTGTTAAATATTTAAGCTTTGGTCTTCAATAAGGCCAATCCAACACAATCATCACATTTGTAAAATTTCATTTCCAACCAAAATCCCATTAAAATCCTTATATTCAAATTTTAAAAGTCCTTCACTTTCACTAGTGGCCTCTTTGATTTTTCAAATTTAAATCATTGTTATTTCATTTTTCTCTGTAAAAACCACTTTTATCTACCTTCCTTTGATTCCATTTATTTAAATTTAAACCCACTTAAAAACCTACCAAACTGATTTAATTTTTTTACTAAACCCTTTTACTCACCTTTCTTAAAATAACCAAATCTCACTCTCTTTTTCCTTATACCTAGCCACTCAAACCAAAAGAGACTTGAGCTTTATCACTGCGCTGGCTGTTGCTCCAAATAAGGTGAGTTCTTCTTCCTTATTTCAATTCACTTTTTCTCTTTCTTTGTATTTTTATCTATTTTTAGTGCATTTTTGACATGTTTACTACCGTTGCTGATGATAAGAAGCATCTTGCAGCTGATAGTGCTGTCATTGCCATCTTGGTCATCCAACCTAAATGCATCCTTTGCCCATTCCTTTGCTGGCTTTCAAACTTTGCTTTTACCTTTTCTTTATATGTAGGTATGAACCCTTAGATTTGCACTTCTAGACATTTGACATTCAATTACAAACCCATGGAATTGAGCTAGACTCAAATCAGATGAGAAATGGACTAAAAATGGACAAAATAGCATAATAGTACAAATGTCACATAGATTTTGTGGCAGTGCCACAGGAGCTGTGCAATTTTGCATAGGCTTGTATGGCACTACTATAAATTGCCAGTAGGCGGTGCCACAGACCTTTGTGTGGCAACTTTTTCTTTTCTATCAATCCCACATCAAAACTATATAAAACTCTCCCCTAACCTTTCCCCTTTACATTGGGGTCCTCCTACCCAATTTTATGCACCTTTTGACTTTGAAGTTGCTTGATCAACTTCTTAATCTCAAACCAAACAATTTTCTTTTAAGCTTGCTCTAAAAAGAATGAGCATTTTAGTTTTAAAGTTTTCTTTTATTTTCTATTGTTCTTGCTTTGTGTCTGCTCCTTGCTTTGCAAAGTAGTTATTTTGGGTTGTCATTTCGAGGCAACTTTCCTCAAGTCTACCTGAGGAAGTTTCCCAAATGCCATCCAAGTCACTCTAAGCCATCTGGGAAGGAAGAATTACAATCTGTTCGCTTGCTTCATCAGCCTTACGTCCCCAAGCTACACTCATGTAAGGTATTTTACTTAACTCAAACTCTTTCATTTCTTTAGTTTTCTTGCTTTCTTATTTTCCTTCCTTGGGAATTCCCTCTTTAAGATCTCTTCTCCCTCTAAGACTCCACACCTTTTTTTATTTCTCCTCTATTCCATACTCTCTATTTAATCTCTTTAATTTGATTCATGTTAATTAAAATTTAACCTAATTAACAACTTAGTAATCAATTAAATTGGTTAAATTAACTAATTTAACCCTCCTTTTAATCAATGGACTGAAACATGATGAAAAGGTAAGACTAAAACTAATCCCTTTTGCAAGAAAGCTAACTACATGGATTTTAATTCCCATTCAAAGTGATACAAAGGCATGCTTATTCCAAGCATCAAATCAAAATAAACAACAATCTTTTCCCCTTTCACTTTCTTCATATAGATTAGGATTTGTTTTGTGCTCTTTCCTTTGTTGTATTGTTTTAGGATTTAGTTAGGGGAAGTGACTTTTATAGAACCCATAAGGGTTAGAAGAAGTATTTCATGTAACTTTAATTTATATTTTTTCTTTTACTTTCCTTTTTGCTCTTTTACTTACTGAATGGATGAATGTATGGTCATATATTTCATTATTCATGCTTATATAATTGTTCATGCATTTATAAACTGATTATGAAATTAAGCCATATTGTATTAAACTAGCCAAACTAGTCTTTTCTAAATAAACCAAAAATCTAGTCCTAGAATCCTCTTTGGTGATCGAGGACTAGTGCTCTTTTACTATTGGGATAAAATTGGAGTTATCTAATTGGATTTTTCCCTTAACATTTTCCTAAATAAAAAATAAAATTAACATGGTGACTCTAAACCATTTTTCAAAATCAACCAATCTGAACTTGAGGGTTCCATAATGAGATTAAACCCAAATAAGCATTTTGATATCTTTTTAGCTGATCGAACTAGTGCTCGAGCGAGGCCTCATAGTTGGTGACTTCACTAACAAAATTCTTTTTTGATAAATGAAATAAGAGAACTACCAATTAGTTTAAATCAAAGTTTGGCACTTTTAATATAAAAATGACTTTCATGCATCATTTGTATAGGTTCTTTGCTTTCAAACTTAGTTCTAAGAAAACAAATGGATAGTAAGTAGCATCGAGTGGACAACCCTCCTTGGGTCTATTCATAGATAGCCAAATCATCCACCCTACGATGAATCCTTTGATTCTTTCAAACATATAATAAGTAAGCACATACTATTTAACCTATGTGAGGCTCTTTGACTCATATGTGGTTAAGTATATCGCTTTTCTAGTGTGACAAGTACCCAAATCTTGCCACCCTTACCTTTTATGTAATGAACTTAGAATTTGGATCTTAAGTTGTATGCACCCTAAATAAAGCCTGTTTACATATTCATCAAATGACTTTTCATTAATGCATACATGCATTAGACTAAGATGAACAAAGTGGAGAGCTTATCTTTTCCTAAAAAAGTTTTGCTAGCTTAGATACATAATCCATTTGTCACCATCCAAGTCTGTTATCACCTTTCCTACCTTAAGTCAAACACTTACACCTTTCTTGTTTTGTTTCTCCCAAGGTACTTAAAATGACTGAGGAAATCAACAGTCCACCAAAAGTCATTGACCTAGCTGCAACCCATCAGAAGGACAAGGTAGCCCAATTAGACACATTCATTACTAGTCTTCTCTTAAGACAAGAAAGGCAATTTAAAGCTGTAGAAAGAAATTTCCATGCTACTTTAGAGAATTAGAAGGCCCTATTTCAAGAGCAAGATAGTTTATCCTTGAGGAGATTATAAATATGATTAGCTAAGCATCTTTAAATCTAGTTGTGACCTACCCTAAGCCTGACTCAAGCAACCCCTGACTTGACCTAAATCCATGCAAACACTGCTTCTTCCTCCAAAATACCCATTAACTAGACTAGTAAAGGAAAAGTTGTAATTGATGTCCCACCCATCCCAAACACTACACCATCTATGCAAGTACCGAATATCACCTCCCAATCCATGTAAATTCCTAAGATTAGCCCACAACCCATACAGACCATAAATGCCACCACCTATTCTGTTACTTCCTCTCCTGAGAATCCTTTTCAAAGGAAGGAACTTTTCTTTCATCCTGAACTCAAAGCTTTTATGGAGAAGTTTGAAGCCATGGAAAGAACTCTTAATAATTTAAAGAGACATGATGACTTGGTTGATGTTAATGCCTTGACCCTCTTTCCTAATGCTAAGTTGCCACCCAAATTCAAAATGCCTAGCTTTGACAAGTTCAATGGAACCACAAGCCCAAAACTCACCTAAAGATGTATGTGGATTCTATAAGACCTTTTGAAGTGGATGATGAGCTTTTTGCTTAGTTATTCAAATAGTCCTTGACTAGAGCTATTATCAAGTAATTGTTTGATCTTGACTAGAATCATAAAAGGACTTGGGATGACATTTACAATGCATTTGTCAACCAATATCATTATAACATTAAGGTGTATATTACAAGAAAGGATTTAAAACAACTAAGCAGCTTCCTGAAGAGTTCTTCTCCATATTCCTTATGAGGTTAAGGACTAAGGCTGCTCAAATGGTGAATCGCCCTACAAAATAGGAACAGATTGACATTATTGTCAAAAACCTTCTTTGAGTTTACCAAAACCATCTCATGACTCAATATCTTCCACATTTCAAGGCCTTTATTTCTACTGCCTCTAAATTAGAAGATCTAATTCAGAGTGAGCAGATCAAAGAAGAGTCTTCCAACTTAAGATACAAAAAAGCACACCTTACTATGTTAATGTTACCTCCTCAATGAATCAGAAAAGGGAGATGTATTAGCCATTTCTCGCCACTAACCCTTAAGCTGGAATGAAGGAGCTTTATTGACCTTGGTGTTCTAATGGTGTAGTTTATAAGAAGGCATTAGGGGCAAATATGGTAAAGCCTCTGAAGCCTAGAGCACCTTCTAATCCACTACCTAAAAACTATAACCCTAATGAGTGTACTATGAATATCACTAAGGAGTTGGATATAAGATAGAAGCATGTAAGGCCCTAAAACATATAATTCAGGATTTAATTGATAATGGTGATATCATCCCACCAAAAGCCAAGCCCAACATCTCCACCAATCCAATCCTAAATCACCGAGTCAGCTTTGTCACCACCTCTGACTTTGAAGTTAATCCTATCACCTTGATTTAGTCAGCTTTAGATTTTTGCTATGTACTTAATCTAAGCAATCTAGTTGAAGAGATTGGTGTATAATCTACCAAACATTAACCTCTCAAGTCAACCAACCTCCTATGCAACCTATTCCACCTCTTGTTGAGAAAATAAAAGGGAGTCTTGAACCTGATGAAGACTCCGTCTTGAAGCAACAAAAAAGACTTAAGCCAACTTATCTATCTAGAGCTTAATCCAATCATCCTACCTCATTGCCAAGCTCTTTCCAAGGCGTTGAATCAATGCCAAGCTTCAATAGATATTATGCTTGAGACCTTAGTAGCCTTCCTCACCAACACTAGCAAAGCTGCTGCCATATCCTTTAGTGATCATGACCTCTTTAAAGGGGAAACAAGCCATAACCATGCCATATACATAATGGTCTTGACCCATGGAAAAACTATCCCAATGGTGGTGGTTAATAATGGTTCAGCCTTGAATGTGTGCCCATTTAAGGTGGCTAGTTGCTTGGGGTTAGAGTCCTCAGATTTTACACCTTCTGATCAGTATCTGAGGGCTTATAACAATACAAAGAGGGAGGTGTTAGGAGTTGTTATCTTGGATGTCACGATTGGCCTAGTCACTGCTCCCATCCTTTTCCAAGTCATTGATGTACCAACATGTTTTAAATCTCCTTTTTGGAAGGTCCTGGATTCATCAAGCCAAAGCCATCATTTCATCCTTGCATCAGAAGCTTAAGTTCCCTAATGGGACTCTATTGTGACAACCAATGGGGATTGACATGGAAGCTGTAACAACCCACAACCACCCTCGAAATTTTTGTGATAATTTGCTTAACATAGAGCTATTAAAACTAAGTATGTGCTTTTATAAAAATTTATGTGCTATGTGATTGATAAATATGTGGCATGTTAAATTAATTTTAATATGCATAATATGGATTATTATTGTGAAATAAATAATTTATATGAAATGTATTAGCATTAAATAAATTATTTTATAAAATGAATTTTCATGGAAAAAGGCAATTTTAAGCACAAAATAATTTTATGAGTATTTTAAAAATAATTTTTTTAAAAAAATATTTTGGGGGAAATTTTAAAGAAAATAATAAGAAAAATATTTTATTTTTAATTACCTATAATCAGCCTCAAAATTAATTAAAAAGCCCAAATACCCAAAAGCCCAATACACCAAAACACTTTTAACCTAACTTATTAACGGTAATCTTGGAAATTGCCCAACACCCTACATATTTAACAAGAAAATTCGGCTGGCCCTAGCTTTCAGCAGCTACCATTCTATTATTTCATTATTTTGATAGAAAAATTCTCTCAAAATTATTCTCTCTATTGAAATTCACAAAATACCTTCAAACTTTGCGATTTCTTGACCGTATTTGTAAGTTTTTCTCTCCTTTCAATTTACTATTGGATTTCTATGAAACCAATCATGGGAAAATTATTTTGAACTAAATATTTACTGATTTTTATTAATTAAATTTGACCTAGGTGAGTTTTTAGAAGAGAAAATGATTTCTCTACTGAAAACACCAACCTCTCTACGCTATTTCTCCAAAGGTGAATCCTACAACTCAAAATTAAAATTTTTATGCATAAACTTAATGGGGGCTGCCAATTTTTACATGCTTGTGTTTTAAATGGATTTTTAATGTGTTTAGATGAAAAATATAAAATTAAATCTTATTTTTGCACATTACTGTAATGACTGAAAATTTTCAGAAAATAACAGAATTCATAGTTTTCGTCCTAAAACTTAAAAGTTAGAAATTTTCATGTGTATGAACCCTAGGGGCTGCTGATTTGTGTGGTTGTGAATTCTAAATAAATTTTTGTCATGATTGAATGAGAAATAATGGTTTAAAACATGTGTTTACATATTACTGTAATGACTGGACATTACTGGAAACAAGATAGGAACATGGTTCTCATCTTAAAACATAAAGTTGGAAAATTTTCATGTATATATATCTATATGGGTGCTGATTCCTATGGTTTAGTGTTCTAAAATGATGATTACAAGAAAAATCTTGGTTTAATCCATATTTTTGTATATTACTGTAATGAACGAAAAGTACGAAAAATAAGAAAAATTCAGGTTTTCTTTTGTTAGTGCATTCGGCCATTGTTGGGATTTTTATCCCAATATCTATAATTTTTATGTAGTTTATTTTAATGATTATTGACATGTATGAATGAATGATAAATGGTTAAATTGCATATTGGTTGAAGGAATGACTTTAGACAAGGCTAGAGGCAATTTAGTATACTTATGGTATCTTAACCTTATATTGTGATTAGAATATAAACGTGATTGGGTAATAAGGAAATAGGTTTTATGATGAGTTAATAATGAATTAATGATCTTGAATTGATGAAGAGATTGATTGAATGAATTGGTCATAAGAGATAGGCATGGCACTTGAAAGGCTATTAATAAGTTGGCATGTATAGAAGTGTTAAGTGTACTAAGATGATTATTAAAGTGAATTGATATTAAGATCATGATATTGAATTTGAATTGAGAAAAGTATTGGCATGAATTATAATGTGTTTTCATGTGAGCCTACGAAGGCTAAATGGACAAGACTTTTAAAATCAACATGTTATGTGCAAGTGATGAATGCACATCTATGTGCAACTCTAAGTGTATCTGAATGTTATATGTGCATGGGGTAGTTATGGGATAGGATAGCATAATGATTAAATATATTAAATATATACTAAGTATTAAATTAAATATTATGTTAGAGCTTAAGGAGTTCTAAAGGTTGAAGGGTTATTGTAATACCCAAGGTTTCCTTAGCCAATTATAAACAGTAATGATGACGTGATAATGTCCATATACCATACCATTTAAGGTCTCCTTAGTATACTAAGAACCTTAAGAATATCACAAGAAGTGAATTTAATGAATAATGTGACAATGAGTAATGAAGGAAGTCAATATTGATATGTGCTTTTATGATAAGGTGGAAGTCAACCGAGTTTGACCTAATGAGACTGTATTAACTAGTTATATCAAATATGAATATAAAGTACTAGTAAATGGGTGTTCACATCTCTTAAGATATTGGGAGGTGATGATAGTGATATGGGAAATTTAATTCAATCAAGGTTCCAATGGTATAATCGAGGTCAAACTTAGTTTGACCCAATACTTGATTAATGCTAGTAAAGAGTTAGTAAATGGGCATTATGATATGTATGGAATTTATTTAGTAATGTTTAGAGTATGTAGTGATATTAGAAGGTAGAAATATATGTATTAAAGTGAAATAAATGAAATGAAAAATATACTAAGTACCAAACTTGAAACGTGCATATAAGGATCTACTAATGGGCTTTCTAGCTCAAAGGCCCAAACCTATTGGATGGCCGGGCCATTGGACCTAAGGAAGATGCAACATCCAAATGGTGAATGTATAGTGGGCCTAAGGTAGAAGACAAAGTAAGTGTGGAGATCAAGTCTTGCTGGTGTAGCTCTTTAGTAACCAAAGTTGACTAAGTCAAATACTTAACCAAGTGAAATGCTTGTTCTTTCTTACACATGATTCAAGCTTTCATTCGACTAGCACCTTGTGATAACTCTCTCCATTGTAGAGAGAATCCTAGCTCTCAACCTTGATCTAATAATAGCCATCCATCAAGGTTAAATCTTAGCCATTGGATTTAACTTGATAAATCCTTACCATCCAACTTAATATATATATATATATATATATATATATATATATATATATATATATATATATATATATATATATATATATATATATATATATATATATATATATATATATATATATATATATATATATATATATATATATATATATATATATATATAAGCAAAATTATGTTAGAGAAATTCATTTTTAGCCACTTTCTCTACACAAAATCCTCCACTCTTTCTCTACAATTCTCTCCATCTCTCTCTTGCAACAAGAACTTTGGGGAAAAAAAAAATCAAAGCCAATCAAGGTGAGGAGTCTTGATCATCTCCTCTTTTCTATTTTGATTGTATAAAACCCATCCTACACCATAAGGAAGGTTTGGCCATGTTAGTGAATAGCTATGAAAATTGTTCTAAATTATGATTGATTACATCTATGGGTGCTTTAAATGAAGAATAATGAATTAGAAGTGTTGAAATGAACCTTGGAAGCTTGGGTTAAAATTTGAACATCTTAAGGGACCTTGAACTTTTGGTGCTAGATATTGACAATTGAAAGATTATATAGGTTTTATGTTATGCTAATTACATAGTTTTATGATGAATTTGAAGATGTGATGATTTGATGGGGAATTAATAGTTTTCCCTAAATTCTAGGGTTTATGGGACAATTAGAGATTTAAGTATTGAATTTGAATTCATAAAAGTAAAAGGAAAATCAAGCTTAAGAATAGAATTAGATGATTTATATAATGTTAGTTTTTAAATCCAATTATTGTTTGTACTCAAAGTTGAAATGTGACATTTGGAGGAAAGGAATTATCCTTTCTACAATATATAGCTTCGGCCATCTAAAGAATGACTAAGGAAAATGATAAGATTAGTAATGGGTATATGTGTAGTATATCTTGGCTTTAGTAGTGATTGATGTGCAATTGAATTGCAAATGTGTAGAATCTAAAAGCAAGGGTAAGGATGTTGTCATAAGTGTGAAGAGCATTACTAGCCTCAAGAGTCAAGTGTAATAGGAGCAAAGGAGTCTGAGGTGAGTACTTAATAATATAATATATCTTGTATTATATGCTTTGAACCTTTATTATTCAAACCATAATCGTTAAAAGCATTCCAATTTCTTGAAAGGCTCAAACTGCTCATTGATTATTGAACCATTTGATATGATGCTCTTTGATCCATTAATGAACTGGAATTACTCATTGAACATTGGATCGTTTGATATGATACTCCTTGATAACAATCGATTATTTTTGAACCTATCACACTGGATTCATAATGTGCTCATTGAATTTCTTGATATAAATCTTACATGAACTATCCTATTGAATACCTATGGATAAGCGGAAATCCCCTTTTGGTGTGGGCAAAGACACCAAACCTTGTGCACTTGGTAAAGCCTACGGGTAGGGTGAGAGTACCTAACCTCTGTTAGGGGGAACACCTAACCGTAAGACCTGATTAGTCTTACGTAATGTGATACTTGTGAGTGAGCAAGGCTTGGGCTGCTACTCTTGAATTTATATACATGGATAGCATCCTACTTCCACGAGTGGGTTATTTCTGTTAATGATATTGTTTCCACCATAAGTGGGAAATTGAACCTAATGATAACATTGATTGAAACTGTTCCATTTCTATAAAGAGCTTTCTTACTATTGATTCCTGTACTTACCTTGCATTTACATATATATATATATATATATATATATATATATATATATATATATATATATATATATATATATATATATATATATATATATATATGTGTGTGTGTGTGTGTGTGTGTGTGTGTGTGTGTGTGTGTGTGTATTTTGTATTATTATGTGCTCATTGAGTCTTATCTCATTTTCTAGTGGTTTCAATTTCTCAGGCATGATCAATAAGTCAACAAGGTGAATTCCAAGCCATGTTCTTTCACTTGGAAATTGTTCGGTAAATTACAAGTGTCGTGATTCTCAATTTTTGAAGACCACTGTTTAGAGCTCCATGATAGTCAGAGGTTTAGTACTAGAATGATACTAGTTACATGTATTGTAAAAATTATTGTATTATTATTATGAAATATATAAATAATGTATATCAAGTTCTGATATGAAATGAAATCTTAGAAATCTTATAAGTTGTGATTATGAATGGCCTTATAAGTTAGTTAAGAAATGGTGAACGAAAAATGGGTAACAAGGAAAGGGTATCAGGTTATGGTCTTGGGGTAAGGTATAATATGATAATTGAAAGAGATTATAAGTTAAGTGGATTCTATGGATTTAGGTGACATTATGTCTCCCTATGCCCTAGGACCGTCACGGCTCAAAAGGTGGGTCATGACAGTTACCAATACTAGCAGCGAAGGAACTACAAGATGAGTAAACATTATGCTATTGTTATAAGTACAAGCTATCATGATTAAGTTAATAGGAACCATTGAGATTCTTGAAACCCAAGTTTACTTCCATTTTAAATTTGATTATGTAATTTCTTTGTTAAGCTTGGGTTGCTAAAGGACAATTGGTCCAAAACCAATAATGTTTATTCAATGATATGAAAAAACTTTTATAATTGTACCTTACCTAATTTCTTTCTAGAACTACACTATTATTGTATCTTTTATTCAAAAAGTTAAACTACTATTGTTATTGTGGTACATGTTGTTATTGCCTTAAACGCTATTGTCATATGTGAATACCATTAGCTCTAGCTATGGTACCTCTAATCCTTTATGCAGAAATCCTCATATTGATGCAGATAATCATTGGAACCTGTGCACATGGTCTTAACTCAATGGATAGGGGTAGTGTATCTACCTCAGTTAGAAGGGGCAGTTCTAGCCATAGAGACTATTCAGTTTCACAACTTTATAAGTCATTGGTTTCGGAGTTGGAATTTTTGTATAAGGCCACCTCTCCCTTGAGTGAATGAGCTAGCATAGTTATTTACTCTTTTTGGGTAATAAGTGTTATAAGTGTAATTTTTGTGAACCTGCTAAAGTGAAAAATCTTGCTAAATTGAAACTGTGAAACTATGATTTGTAAATCATGAATTATGTGTTATATGAAATGGGTTTTCTTTAAAAATGGGATATATGATATTGTTTATGTTATATTTGTTTACTCATTGAGATCATCTATCTCACCCCATTCTCTTGTGTGGTTCTAGGTGAGCAATATTAGGAGGCAAGGTAATGGCTCAAGCATTCTACTTTGCTTGAGGGATTCCTTGTCTAAGTCTTTAATTATATAATGTTTTGAAGAGTTACTCGTAGACACTCTGGGAGTTTATTTTGGAATATTAACCATTAATGATTTATTTTAAGACTTTAAATGTTATTTCCCTTATAAGATGTTTTCAAAGTATTTTGTTAAACTATTCTTCTGCATATTAAAGTTTCCTATATTATTGGATATTTAAGTTAGTACATGGGGTTTGGTATGATCCTAGGCATGATTTGTATAAGTATAAGTAGGTTGTACGGGCGTGGGTGACCTTATGTCTCCCTATATTCTAGGACCATCATGTCTCTAAAATTGGGATGTGACAGAAGGAGTGATATCTCAAGCCATATACCTATATTAGATATTTAGCTTGAGCAAGCCTCTTTGCCATTAACCAAATTCTCTTTTGATATAGTGCAGTTCATTAAAGGAGAAAGAGGTAAAGAATTTTTTCCTTTTGATTTTGACCACTTATGGTAACATTGCTATGGCTAACACGATGAGGAACATGAATTATTTCCCTAGATTAGGTTTAGGCAAGAGACAACAAGAAATCAACAGCTTCAAAGAGTGGCGGGTAGCTACTCCACCTTTTGGGCTTGGCTATGAGCCTACTGAAGAGGATTTGTTTGAAATGGAGAAGAGGGCCGAAGAAAAGATGGCAACCCTAAGGAAAGGTGAGCCATATGATTGGCCCATATGCCCATATTTCAAAACCTTGAATGAGTATTTTGTCTAAGGGGGGTGAGAATTTTCTTTATTGCAGTTTCTCTGAACCATGGGTCTATCCTATTACTAAGAAACCAATACCGAATTTTGAAATATCCTTTGATGTTAGATTGAAAATGGAGGAGTGCGAGTTGGTTTTCATATTGGAGCAGGATTATGAGAACAATATGAAGGCTATTCTTTTTGAGCAAGTCTTTATGTTGGGGAATGAAAAAGTAATAGATTTGAATAAGATGATCTAACTAACCCAAATCAAACTTAACAATTGGTACTATAAATGAGTAGATGGCCAATCAAAGTTAGAGTCCTACTCAAAGTTAGAGTCAAATCCATGATTTGAGCTAGATGAAGGAATGATGGAGCCAAATGCAGCGGAATGAAGGTGGTGAAGATCAAAAGAAAATTTGAAGAAACATTTTCTTTTTTATCTTTCTCTCTATCAACTTCTCCCTTTAAGCTTCAAACTTAAAAATGATGTTCAAGCACTAATGAAGAAAAATGAACATAAACCCTTTTATACTCATTTCCTTCATAAGTCTTCTCAAAGACTTAATTCTTAAGTCTTCTCAAAGACTTAAATGCCCTTGCATATTCTTTTAGCTCACCATTTGGTGAAGGGGCAAAGTTAGACTTTGCTTCTTCAAATGGTGAAATGACCATTTTATCCTTTAGGGGTAAAATGGACATTTCTACTAGCCAAAAGATGTAATTACAATTTTAACCTTAGTAGAAAATTCTTTAACCCCCTAAACCCATCATATGGGCTTATGAATAGTGAATTTTCTCTAACCTCTAAATTGCTTCTTTTCCATATCACATATTGGCTTAGGCCACATCTCATGTGTTAAGGGTTTTCACTAAGCTTAAAATTAAATCTTTGATTTTGTCCAAATCAATTTTCAATTTAATCTTTTTCATTTGCATCATATACAAATTAAAATTTAATTGAATAGAAACCTTCATAGATTAAACATCAGGATATGTTAGGGTCTTTATAAATTTAATTACATGCTTAATCATTTGACACTAATCAATTAATTAAACACTTTCATTAATTATTATGGTAAACCTTTTTACACTTGGAAGTTAATCACTATTGGGTGTTTGACTTTCTAAGTTCATGTCTAATTAGCAATGGAAATAAGAAAACATTTTTCTCTACTAATGTGAAATCCCCACTTCACACTTAGTCCCATAAGTCGTGAGGGATAGCTAGCATTCCATGTCACGACTACCTAATTAGAAATGAATGTTTATATTTGATAACTTTAAACATCACATGGACCATTGATCATAATCCATCATGAACTAGAATCCCTTCATTAAAGATCCCAATCTCGGCTAGGGTAATGGTTTATGTCAAACCCTAATGTGCCTTAATTCTATGTCCTTATCTTGATTCTAATTCTTGATAAGATTAGATTCCTACTAGAAACTCTTTCTAGTGAATCTTACTGTTTTGGTCAAAAACTTAAGTTATCAAGAATAACCAGATAGCATAGGATCTTAACCTCATTTACTCGAGGTAATGAATTCTATCTTAGTGATCACTTACCTCCATACATAACAAATTAGAACCATCACATGCCAAATAGTTGTACATGAATAGTATGTCTATATAAGCAGTAATAAATCCTAATTAGCTATGTATGAGATATAGTATCCCTCAAGTCAAAGGATTATATGCACTATTATGACCTAAATGATAAAAAATTGACAAGTGATAAAACCCCATATTATTATCATCCAATGTCACAGTTAGACTATTCATCCTATGAATATCCACATCTTTGTATCGACATCACATGTCAACCAACATGAGACTCACTGCCTTTATAATCATCCGTATCACATACTGATTATAGAAAACAAATAGAGGTGATGGTCTTTCAGAATTAATGATGCCCCTTCATTAATCCTATGACTATGAACATATTTAAAATATTTGTACAAGACCGATTTGTCTCTCATATTCTCAACACTTGAGAATAGATCCTCGTACAAATACTTAAGGACTATATTCAATAATATGAAACCCTTTTCACATTATGAATATATTTTAATGCCATTGGGAATTAAAATCTACTATTATAAAACTATTATATGGCTTTTAAGGTATTTACTGCTATCAATCTTCCACTTGTACTAGAGCCATTATACTTAGTATCAGAAACTCATCTTCTTAAGATGAAGTATAACTACCACTAACTTTTGACTTTAGTTAATGGATTAACCAAGTTAATAGTTAATGCTATTTTCTGCAAGGCTAGAATGCCTTATTCCAACAATTGATTTGATAATATCATAATACCTTTCGAAATTTTCTAGATTTCAGTGTGAGACTTGAGTTCCCTTGCCATAAGCTAAGGCTCCATTATTATCACAATAGAGAGATACTTGTGATTTATTGCAGAAAATCTTAAAATAGTTTATAATAGTTGAATCCAAAATAATTTCTTATTTGCAGCATCATATGTAGCAAATATGGCTTCCATAATGAAGTTTGTAACAACAATTTGCTTAGAACTTTTTTAGCAAATTATTTCTTCATTATAGATAACAATAATCCTAATGATAGACTCTCTATCATTTATGTAGTAACATTCTTCATTTCTCAAAATTAAATCTTAAATACTTCTCAAGTACTTTAGAATAATTTTGATTATATTTCTAATAATTTAATCCTTGATAGAATTTGAATTTGTTAGTCATACTAACAACATTCTCGATGTTCGGCTCATTATACGACTCTTGTATAATTTAAATTTCCTATAGTCATACTATAAAAAATCCATACCATACTTTCTTTGGGTATCTAGGGAATCAACCCTCAAAAAGTGGATATCGAAATTGTAGGAAATAAAACTTTTGGAATTAGCATGTTGAACTTTTCAACATCTTTTCCAAATATTGACTTAGACATATTTAACATTCTCTTCAATCTATCTCTATAGATATGAGTTAACAAGAATGTAAAATATTTATCTCAAGTCTAAATGAAGAAAGTAATGGTCAAACCATTCTACAAATGCAAATATATTAATACTTTTACAAACTAATGTGTCATCCATTTACAAAACTTGAAAATGAGGATACTACCACTATCCTTTTGCACATTAAAGACTCATCTTGTGATGATATAATGCATTAAAGTTTTGTTTTCTTTTCTAGAAAAAGAAAACTAGTATTGACATCTATATGTCAAACTCATAATCATTATGCATTGCTATATCGTATATAATTATAATAGAATCATCTCATAATTTGCTTCATGATGAATGTACAACTTTTGTGCACTCATATAAAGTAAATTATATTTTTCTTAAGCTTAGATATTGTACGATCTCATGATTTACTTCATCATGAATATACAACTATTGTGTATTCATATAAAGAAAATCATATCTTACAGAAAAATTAGATGTTATACTAAATCTTATAGCAGCTTATAAGGATAAAACATTTAGTTAGTTTTAGACTTTTCACAGGGTTGATCAAATTTTACTTTGATCATTTTGTTGGACATTATTGGATGACATTCACCCAATTATTCTCTCTTTCTTAATATGTCACTTTCTTGAATAAACACTTTATCAAGAAATAACATATTTGCTAACAACTCTTTGTTATGCAAAAGATAAAAATACTATCCTAAACCACCTTTAGGATATCTAGCAAATCTTATCTTAATTAGAATTATCTTCCAAATGTCTAACTTCAGCTTATCAAATAAGCTAGATATCTCAAATCTTATTATGAGTAAGAACTTTGATATTTATCCATACCATATCATATATGACTTAAGCTTAGATAGACTTCGGAGAAATTCTATTTAAGAATATTGTGCTTCTAATTGTAAATTTCCAAAGGAAATAAATAAAGACTTTTATAGTTTATCATTTATTACATCGTATCATATATGTTGTAATTTATTCTTTTGAGTATAACATCACATATGGTTTTCCCAAAAAGAATTATGATTATATGCCAATTTTATATTTAGAAAATTCCTCAAAAATTAGTAATTGAGTTCTCCCCACTTCGATCAAATCAAAGGGTAATGATACTCTTTCCCATTTTGTATGAAATATCTTTAATATTTATTTTTCTTTTCATCTTAAATTTCTTAAACATTTCAAAAATTCAAATGAACAATTCATTTTATTTACCTTTTTTCGAAGGGACAATATCATATATTTAGGTAAATAGTATGAATTAGGAAAAACTCCCACTAATCATTTCGCAAATGGTATTGATGCATCTGTATGCATAAATTCTAAAACTTCTTTGATTTCTATCCTTTTGGCTAACAATTGGTGATCTATTTGTTTTTGCATTAGATACTAGACTTCTAAGTAGAAACAAGTTTACACCTTAATGGGTAGTGACACATGTTGTCCAACTAAGTTGTCTTATCTTTACCTATACAAACTAGTCTAAGAAATCATAGTGGTTTTAGATTGGAGTTCTTTATGGCATTATCATAAAGCACTTAGAGTTGTTTTGTTATTATTAACTTAATAATAATACATCAACCATATAATTCGTACTCTTAAGTTTATAACCATAATAAACCACGCAAACATTTTTTCTAGTAATGGAATTCACAATTCCTTGAAGTTACAGAATAATGTAGCTTAATTATGAAATACATACATGATTTACAAAACATGATTTTAAAATCATCATTAAGTACATACAAGACATACAAATTATGATTTCTAAAATCATCATGAAGTATTCTAAAAGCACTTTGGAAACAAACACTTTGCCCCTTAGATTTTTCAAAATCACTTCATTTAACTCCATGCTTCCATTGCTTACTCTGATCATACATATGGCACATAAGCACCTATATCATGAATCCTAGCAACAGATGAACTATATGAATCATTGGAATATAGTAACAAGAGATAGATTTTCCTTCATAAGGTTTATCCTTCTCTTTGTCCTTTAGTATTCACAATACTTAGAACAATTACTTTTGCAATATTCACAACTTTGACAATAGAAACATTTTCTTTTGTCAATTAAAGCATTATTTATGGACTTGTCCCTTGCAATTTCCCTTTTAGGATTTATAATAGAAACTTTTTCTATTACCTTAAAGCACATTTTCCATCTAATGGAAACTTGGAATGAATTTGAAGAATTAAACTATTTGAAAATCATTATTCATCAAAACATCTAGACTCTCTAGTTGTTTGATGAATTTAATCATCACATGAAAATAATTCCAAATCAAGTTTAATTAAAAATTAATAAGAAATGAAAGAGGCTACTTCATTTCTTTCATAAAGAATACTAGAAAGAAAAATAGAAGAACAAAAAATTAAAGATGAAACATTTTCTTCTTTGATTTCTTTTTCTCTGATTTCTTACTCTAGTTGAATAGTAAGAATAAGAACAAGAATGAAAAATGTGGAGAAGATAAAGAAAAATAAAGTTATGAAGATCAAGAAGAAACAAATTATTCTTTTCTTCCTTTGCAATTTCTTTTCTTTTCCTTTTTCTTTCATTTAAATTTTCTTCACATTTAAACAAAATAACTACCTTAATATCTCATATTAATTAGTGTATTTATGCTCATCATACAAATCTTGTAGATGATGCATAATTACTTGGAGTCTTTTTATGCTTATATGTTATTTTTGCAACCCTTGACTTATAAAACAATCATATAGCATCAAACTCATCCAATATTTTGTTTCCATTGTACTTAGAATGATATGTTCTTTTTGAGTAGTCTTTTCTCTAAAAGACCAAGAACAAATCACATTGAATACATACACTATGTACTCAAATGCAAGGACCATAGATTTAGGCCCTGTGAGCCTAAAAGAATCAAATATATTTGCAATTGGGATTGTCAATTTCATATTATCAAAATGGAAAAAATAACAAGATTAATAACTTATGTAATTATGTAGCTACCATAATGATTTGGTCTTTAATCAAAATTGTAATCCTACTAATTTGTCAAATCTTATGTTTCAAATAGAAAACGGAAATCCTGTTGGGTGGATTTCTAGTAGGTGATTGAATTCTTATTAGATTATCACAAATTTCTCAGATACACATTGTCGTTATTGGAATTTTGATATCTAATAAGTGAACAACACTTATTCATCATAACTCTTTGTGAGGTTCAATCAATTTGATTCCTAGTATTTCCAACCTCAGATACATATTGTCATTATTAGCCTTTCACACTAGTAAAGTCAAACCCATTAGACGAACACGTATAGTGATTTGAATATCATATGTCTCAGATACTCATTGATGTTATTGACATACAATGTATCCTATACTCGTAACATCACATGTTTAACAATAACTTCAAAAAAATATTCAGACCAAATATATCACCCCTATATATCCATAACTGATGACATAAGTGCTTGAATTTCTCTTGAACTACTGTTCCAATGGAGAACCATGACTCGATATTTTCTTTGGAAGATTTTCAGGCTTTTTAGATTAGTCTCACTTTGCACATTATCCATTTTAAACATACATCACATGCATTCATATATATCACGTTAATTTTTTATAAAATGGAAAATATACACATAGGTATGATAATGGATTTTATGGATCGCCTTCCTAGCCACAAGGAATGGATATGGGATTTAGGTTATACAAACTACAAACATGAAAATACAACATTTGTATCTTCATGCTCCTACTAGGCATCTCTATAGGTTGAACCTTTTTTTGTTTTTGCATCTCCACATTTCCATATGTACATTAGTAACCTTGGCATTCCAAGGTGAGATTACAAAAACAAAAGAGCTTATAGGCTCAATGAAATTGATTTATAACCTAAATGAGTAATTAACATTTAATTACTCCCATCAAATAATAAAATTAATTATTACAAGTCCACATTAGAAATCATATAGTATGGTTTCTAAATCCATGATCAACCATTCATGCCTCTCAAATAATAACAAAACATATATATACAAAACATATATATACAACAATTGCATTTATAAATATGTTGTTCATCATTGCAACATTTCTAAATTTTTGAACATTTCCAAAAAAAATCCATTTTGAATATCATATATCCAATGTTTCTATAGCTCAAAATCATATTTTAAGTCATAGAAATGTATTTGATTGAAAAATTAATCCAAAACAATTTTGGAAAAAATTAAAGTTAGGTGGAGACACAAAGCAAATTGCGACCATCTTCACGATCATGATAGGTTTCGCGGGAGTGAAATACTAGTCGAGGTTGCGATTTTGTAAATCGACACAACTAACATTTGATCTGATCCACTTGGTCGTAGGCATGACATCAAATTTGTGGTCACGATATACCAATCACAATCACAATTTCTAATTCGCAGGTGCGAATTCTATGTTTGACAGCACACTATTTGCGCAACAACTTCTTTTCAACCAAATCAAAAACCTCCAAAACAATATATAGGTTTTACACATAAATTAATTGGCTCTGATGCCAATTGAAGGAAAGATGGAGCCAAATGCAGTAGAAGGAAGGTGGTGAGGTGAAATTTCAAACATTTTAAAATTTCACTTCACCAAATTTTGGTCTAAAATTCATTCAAGCAATCAATTAATTTATGTGTAAAACACATATACATATAAAGAAGAAGGAAGAGTAATAATATTACCTCTTATAAGTTCCTTCTTTCTTTATCAAAGAGCTTCCTAAGTGTGAAGTCTCTATATCATCCACACCTAGCTCATCTCCAAGTTTCCTCTTAAATTCTTTGGTGTTCTTGAATCCTCTCTTGGTTGCCCAATTCGATTCAAGTTTTTCCTTAAAAATCATTTAGGAATTTGAAATTTCTCTTTAGTTTGTTTTGGACTAAACACATTTTTCAATTTGCAAGCATTTGTTCTTTCATAAAGAACAAAGAAGAGAATTGAAGATCAAAAGAAAATTTAAAGAAACATTTTCTTCTTTGTCTTTCTCTCTATCAACTTCTCTCTCTAAGCTTCAAACCTAAAAATAATGTTCAAGCACTAATGAAGAAAAATGAACATAAATCCTTTTATACTCATTTCCTTCAAGACTTAACTCTTAAGTCTTCTCAAAGACTTAAATGCCTTACATATTCTTTTAGGTCACCATTTGGTGAAGGGGCAAAGTTAGACTTTGCTTCTTCAAATGGTGAAATGACCATTTTATCCTTTAGGGATAAAATGGACATTTTCACTAGCCAAAAGATATAATTACAATTTTAACCTTAGTAGAAAATTCTCTAACCCCTAAACCCATCATATAGGCTTATGAATAGTGAATTTTCTCTAACCCCTAAATTGCCTCTTTTCTATATCACATATGGGCTTAGGCCACATCTCATGTGTTAAGGGTTTTCACTAAGCTTAAAATTAAGTCTTTGATTTAGTCCAATCAATTTTCAATTTAATCTTTCTCATTTGCATCATATACAAATTAAGATTTAATTGAATAGAAACCTTCATAGATTAAACATTAGGACATGCTAGGGTCCTTGTAAATTTAATTACATGTTTAATCATTTTACCACTAATGAATTAATTAAACACTTTAATTAATTATTATGGTAAACCTTTTTACACTTGGAAGGAGATCACTATTGGGTGTGTGACTTTCTAGGTTCATGTCTAATTGGCAATGGGAATGAGAAAACATTTTTCTCTACTAATGGAAAATCCCCACTTCACACTTAGTCCTATAAGTCGTAAGGGACAGCCAACATTCCATGTCACGACCACCTAATTAGAAATGAATGTTTATAGTTGATAACTTTAAACATCACATGGACCATCGATCATAAATCATCATGCACTAGAATCCCTTCATTAAAGATCCTAATCTCAGCTAGGGTAATAGTTTATATCAAACCCTAATGTGCCTTGATTCTATATCCTTATCTCGATTGTAATTCTTGATGAGATTCGATTCCTAGTAGAAACTCTTTCTAGTGAATCTTACTATTCTGGCCAGAAACTTAAGTTATCAAGAATAACCAGATAGCATAGGATCTTAACCTTATTTACTCGAGGTAATGAATTCTATCTTGGTGATTACTTACCTCCATACATAACAAATTAAAACCATAACATGCCATATAGCCATACATGAATAGTATATATATGTAAGCAATAATAAATCCTAATTACCTATGTATGAGATATAATATCCCTTAAGTCAAAGGATTATATGCACTATTATGACCTAGATGATAAATAATTGATAAGTAGTAAAACCCCATATTATTATCATCTAATGTCATAGTTTGACTATTCATCCTATAAATATCCACGTGTTTGTATCGACATCACATGTCAAGTAGCATAAAACTCACTGCCTCTATAATCATCTGTATCACATACTGATTATAGAAAACAAATAGAGGTGATGGTTTTTCGGAATTAATGATGCCCAATCATTAATCCTATGATATGAACATATTTAAAGTATTTATACAAGAGCGATCTGTCTCTCATATTCTCAACACTTGAGAATAGATCCTCTTACAAATACTTAAGGACTATATTCAATAATATGAAACCCTTTTGACATTATGAATATATTATAGTGCCATTGAGAATTAAAATCTACTATTACTACATAACTATTGTATGGCTCCTAGGGCACATACTGCTATCACTAGAGTCCCTCGAGTCTTATTCTTTAGTCTCCTCTTTTATGTCTATAATTGACTTCCTGGTGAACCTTTTAATTTTGATGTAACCATGGACAATGACCATTTATTCATAGTAAGAAATTTGAATTTTCCTTTTATCATCCTGTGTCTCCCTTTTCTCTTGAATCTAATTTGAATCATACAACAGAAAAAGAGATAAATGAAATAAAAAATAATGTAAGTAGCGAACCAATAAATATTGGCACCAATGAAAGCCCTAAAATTACATTCATTACATCTACATATTATAACAGGAATGGTTTGGCCAAAATGATCTAAGAGTTTGTGGACTGCTTTGTATATGCCCTAATATATGATTAGGATAGATCCAAATATAACAGTGCATAAGATCACCACTTATGAACATATGAAGCCTGTTAAGCAAAAGTTTCAAAGATTAAAGACAGAATGGTCCTTGCCAATCAAAAAAGAGATCACCAAGCAGCTAGATAATGGGTTTATAGAGCCGATCACATATCCCTTATGGCTAGCTACTATTGTTCTAGTTCTGAAAAAAGATAGCAAAGTATGGATGTGTCTAGATTACCAATATCTAAACATAGCCTGTCTAAAGGATGATTTCCCAATGCTGCATTTTAAATTATTAGCAAAATGCATTGCAAGGTCTGAAATAGTCTCTTTGACTAACCAATATGCTAGTTATAACCAAATCCAGGTTTATCCACTAGACAAGGAGAAAATCACTTTTGTGACTAACTGGCATACGTATTGCTACAGGGTGTTGCCTTTTGGGTTAAAGAATGCAAGGGCAACCTATCATATGATAGCCACCACTATTTTCCATGACATGATACATAAAGATGTTGAAGTATATATAGATGATATGGTGATAAAACCTGAGACAGCTGATGGGCATTTAGAAACATTAAGCCAATTCTTCCTTAGACTTGGCTAATACAACTTGAAACTCAATATAGTGAAATGCCTCTTTAGAGCATCATTAGGAGTTTTCCTTGAGTATATGGTCAGTAAAAGGGAGATTAAGGTTGATCTAGCTAAATCAGAAGCAATTCTAGAGATGCCACCTTCAAAGATAGAAAAGGAGATTAGGGGTTTCTTAGGATGACTCCAATATATTAGTTGATTCATCTCTTAGTTGGCTGATATATGTAGGTCCATATTCAAACTGCTAAAGAAAGAAGCCACTAAATAATGAAATAAAGACTATTAGGAAGCTTTTGAAAGAATAAAAAAAATACTTCCTGAACCCTCATGTCCTATAGCCATCCAGACCTAGCAAGCCATTGCTCTTATACCTCTCTGTCACTCAAGAGGTTATAGGGGTAATGCTCGCATATAATGCCCTTGATTGCCATAAAGAAAATTCCATCTATTATCTTAGCAAGCATTTGCTTGCCCATGAACTTAAATACAACTAGATTTAAAAGTTGTGCCTTGTCTTAGTATGGATATGTAATAAACTTTAGCATTATTTAAGTTCCTACACCACTCATATACTTGCTAACAAGAGCCCCTTGAAATTCCTTATGAAGAGACCGGTTCTTGATAGTAAAATGGCAAAATGAATGGTCATTCTAATAGTTTATGATCTGAAATATATCTAGAGGAAAGTTATAAAAGGAAGTGCAATAGCCAATCAACGAGCCGCAGCTCTTATAGATGGTGAATAGTCTGAGCCAGAATTCCCTAACAAAGATATCATGGAACTTAGGCTAGAAGTTTGGAAGTTATTCCTTGATGGTGCAGCAAACAACAATGGTTATGGTGCTGGAATTATCTTGGTCACCTCTTAGGGAAAAAATTTGCCCATTGCTGTCAAGTTAGCCTTTGAAGTGACAAATAATGAAGTTGAATATGAAGCTTGCATAGCCGAGTTAGAAGTCATTGTAAATCTAAGGATTGATTACTTAGAGGTTTATAGGGATTCAAATATGATTGTCTCCCAACCTCTTGGAAAATGGAAGATAAGAGAGGAGTGTTTAGTTCCTTACTATAGACGCTTTGAGGACCTTGCATAGAACTTTCATAAGCTGTCATTTCATTATTTGCCTTGGGCTAAGAATCAATTTGTAGATGCCTTAGCTATACTCACACCAATGATGGATATGAGTGATAGGGAAATAATCAGACCCGTGGTGATCGAAGTGAAAAGAGAACCAAAGTACCACACTATATGCATGAACATTTAGTTGGCTAATCAAAAATCTTGGTTTTAGGACATTTTTAACTATCTTTAGAATGAAGAATATCTAAAAGGGGCAACTAAGTCTGAAAGGAGAACTCTGAGATAGCTAGCTAGTAATTTTATCCTAAATGGCAATATACTATATAAGATGACATGGGACAATATTCACCTAAGGTGTATGACATGGGGCAATAGACACCTAAGGTGTGTGACTGAAGATGAAGCTCAGTATATTATAAAATGGGTGCATAGTGATGAAGAGGGATCCCATATAAACGAAATTGCATTAGCTCAAAAAATAATGAATCTTGGATATTTCTAGTTACCCATGAATGAAGACTATGTTAAATTTGCGCAAAAGTGGCATACATGCCATATATATGCCAAACTTCAAAAGTGGCCTCGTATGCCTTTAAATTTGATCGGTACTCCGTGGCCTTTTGTGACTTGGTGTATTAATGTTATCAAAAAGATAAGCCCTAAATCCTCTAGTGGTCATGAATAAATTTTAGTTGTAATAGATTATTTTTCAAAATGGATTGAAGCTGCCCCATATCAAATGCTGAATTCCAAAAAAGAGGCTTACTTTATCCAAACTAACATGTTTTGTTAGTTTGGAGTTCCTTTTAAGATCATTATAGATAATGGGTCCCATTTTTAAAAGAAAGTGGTCCAGCTATTGAAGAAGGAGAAGATTCAGCATCACAGATCCTCTCTTTACTACCCTCAATGGTGCAGTAGAAGCAACTAAGAAGACAATCAAAACCCTTCTATAGGAGATGACTGACAATCACAAAAATTGGCATCAATAGCTACCCTTTGCCTTATGGGGATACCGAACTTCCATTTGTACCTAATAGGTGCAACTCCTTATTCATAGGTATATGGTATTAAAGTTGTTTTGCCAATCGAGGTTAACATCATATCAACTAGAATAATGTGGACAAATCATTTAGAAGAAGCAGAATGGATAAAAGGGTACTATGATCAACTCAACGCCATTGATGAAAAGAGAATGGATGCTTTGTATCAAATTTAGGGCTATTAGCAGAGGATATCAAGGCATTTCAACAAAAAAAGTCAAAGACAGAGGCTTGGAAGAGGGGAATATGGTCTTAAAAGAAATTAGAGTCATAGTCCATAAAATTCAGACTGAATTGGGCTGAGTCATACATACTTAAAAAGATCTTATATGGTAGGGAAGCCATTCTTATGGACCTATATGGAATAGAGTTTGCCAATCCATACAACTTGGAACAACTAAAGTATTATTTTGTTTAAATGTTACTTTTGTAAGTAATTTTCATGCATTATGTAAATTAGAACTACGTTGACTTTATTCTCTAAAAAATAATAATCAATTAAAATTAAATGTGTGTAAGGAGATAAGTAGGTAGCCCATTCTAGATGCAGTCCAAATTTTTAAATAAAATTACCATTTGATGTCAAATTTTTATTTTTTGGTTCTCTGCTTGCATATAAAAAAATGAAATAATAAAAGCTCACTAAGTTAAAAACTCGATAAAGTGGCTTAGGCAAAAATTAGAGCAAAATAAACAATGTATTATTCAAATTTCATTTAAAAAATGAAATCCACCTAAACACAAGATCTAATATGGAGAATAATAAAATAAAAAGATATTGTCCGTCGTTATGTCTAAAGCCCTAAAAATCTAGAGTCCTAAAAAAGAGATCTAAACCACCTTCCTCTTCCTCTTTGGATCATTTACCATAAGAGCCTTCTCTGTGGCATCTTTATCTTCTATCTCGTGTGATAATGTTGACCTTTTTATCTTCTCTGTTGGCTGAGATGTAGCACCCCATTATATATCACAAGCCTCCAACCTATCAAAGCGATGGAATGGAAGAATAATGTGAAAACCTCAAGCCCAACCATTCATAATAGCCCCAGCCATAATAGGAGTAATAACAATATACTCAAAAAGGGTACCATTTAGGGGCACTCTTTATGTATGGCCAATCTGTCTCATCACACTAGTCCCTTGGAAAAAGGTCACTATGTGCAACCCAAGTAGATACACCATCCTACAAGCAAAGCTCACAGTTATGAATCTCTTAATCTTATACCAAAGGTAAAGCCACAACAGCTCTTCTAGACCTAACTCAAATAGCCATGAGGTTTACTCTCTCTCAATTTTGAATTTTATCACTATCATAGGGGATCTATACCAAAAGATTGAATAATCCTTTCAAGTAAGAGGAGAAACCACCTTTAAGTGTTCTCTTAACTATATCTATTTTGGAATATGAAAATATAAGCAAAAGAAAAAAAAAAGGAAGAAGAGAAAGAATAGGAGTAGAAGGAAAAGAAAAGGTTAGAAAGCATACTTGTAAAATGATTGTGCTCACAGACCAAGGCCCATCACATCTATATGCTGGATCCAAGTTGAGAATGGTCTCAGCTAAAATAATGGCAGCAATCATGCGTCCCTCTTCCATTTGGGTCACTAATTCTGTCACCCTAATATCCCCCAACCTACAGGGCCTATGAAAAAAAAACCTAAAGTCAAGCAGAAAGATAAAGCACACATCCAATAATTTTGCCAATTATCCTCTTTAAAACCCATAAGGGTTATGGAACTCGGCAATCATAGTAGTCAAATCAACCTAATCCTCCATAACTATAAGGCTAGCAATTGCCACATCCAATCCTAAAAGTCCCTAGAAATAATTAAAGTAGCCTACCCTTTCAACTAGAGCAGCCATATCTGCCTCAGGATCAGATCCTAAGAGTACACTAAACTCCTTAAAAGTAAGACATATCTCATCTATGCTAGGCTTGAACCATAATACATGAACTACAAAATCCCAAAATTTCAGACAAGCCTTTGGAAAGTCTCAATCAATCTTTATACCCCTTAAGGTTGGCATGGCACTAATCCCAAAGTTCCCTATATTAATACGTTCCACTTGTTCAAGGTTATTGGCCTATAAATACTTTTGTAATACCCAAGGTTTCCCTAACCTATTACAGTCAGTAATGGTGACATCGTAATGTTCATGTACTATACCATTCAAGGCCTTTCTAGCATATTAGCAATTGTAAGAATACCATAAGAAGTAATTTTAAATGAATAATGTGACAATGAGTAAAGAATGTAATCAATTTTGTTAAGAACTTTTATGATAAAATGAAAGTTAAACTGAGTTTGACTTAATGTGACTATGCTAAAAATTTATTTAAAATGTGAATCTAAAGTGCTAGTAAATGGGCATTAGCATCTCTTAAGTCATTGGGAGATAATAATAGTGACAAAAGAAGTTGATTTCAAGCAAAGTTACAATGGTACAATAGAAGTCAAACTTAGTTTAACCTAGTGAGTCTATATGATTTACATACTTGAACAATACTAATGAAGGGCTAGAAATTATGCACTATAGAGTGAATAAGGTATATTTAGCAATGTCTAGAGTGCGTGGTGATATTAGAAGGTAGAAATATATACATTAAAATGAAAGAAATGAAATGGAAAATATATTAAGTTACCAAGTTTGGAATGTGCATATATGGATTCATTAATGTGCATAGATTAACATACACTTAACTAGCGTTAGAAATGGAAGTAGGATGAGCTAACCACAAAATTTGACTAAGAAGCCACCATTTTTTTACTAAGACAAATCTTTTTCCAACTTGAATTCTCACTTTTCCTATACCAAAATCTACATTCATTTTTGCTCTTTCCACACCGTATGTGACTATCACCAAATTAGATGAAATCTTAGCCACCTAATTGAATTAGATTGTAGCCATCCATTTTGATTAAATCCTAGCCATTAGATTAAGTGTGATTAAATCACCACCATATAAAAAAAAAAAAAAAAAAAAAAAGATGTGCAATTTTCTTCATTTTTGCAAAAGCTATCATAAAAACACAACTCTTAGAGAAAACACTCTCTAAATTTTGGCCTCCCTTTTAGAAGTACCAATCAAGGCTTTCGAAGGTAAGGAATCATGCTCATCTCCTTCTTTGTTTTAAGCATGTATCTAGTGAATTAGTTACAAAAAATTTCTCTTTTCTTTCACCTATATGGATTGGCACAAGAAAAATAAAACAAGGGAATATTTGTTTTACATAGAAATTGATAACATATAGAATTTGGGCTTAGGAACACAAAGTTTAACAAGTGAAAATAAGCGTGAAAAATATGAAGCTCACCTAAGGGAACATAAGAGCAAGGTTTTGGCCTCTCTTTGAATTGGTATAAAGGATTGTTATAAAATTTATTTGATGTTATCTAAGATTATTGGGGATGGAGAATACTATTTTAGAAGCGTCAAATTGAATTATAGAAGCTTATTTCAACACTTGAAATTTTAAAAACACAACTTAGGTTAAAAGAGAAAGTTCTAGAACTAATAATTATTTTCCATGTTTGATTAATGATGTAAGCTTTTTAACATGTTAATTTCATAATTCTATGATCAATTTGGAGATTGGATGAGGAATTAATGGTTTTCCTCAATTTATGGACAAATTGGGGATTTTCGAATTTAACTTGAATTCATAAAATTAAAAGGGGAATTAAGTTTAAGAATTGTGTAACATGATTTATATAATGATAATTTCAAAATTCAATTGATAGAAATAAATTTCCCCAAATTTAATAAATTACATTCATTTATAGAATTGTAAGGTGAAAGTAGGATTAATCTCATTGAATATTGGAGATTGTTTAAATTGATTCTAATTGGGTAATATCAAGTTGAAAGAGGACATTGGGAGGAAAGGAATTATCTTTCCTTAGGTGAATATATTTGGCCATTGGAAAAAACTAAGGGAAAGTATTAAAATTAGTAACAAGTATATGTATACTATTTTTTTGACCTTAAAAGAAATAAGTTAACACTACAATGGACAATATAAAATTGTTAACAAGTTAAGCTAAATTTAGACTAATGTCATAACAACGAAGTGATTGATGTGTAATTAAAATGCAAATGTGTAGAATCTAAAGACAAGGACAAAGACATTGTCTAAGAGTGTGAGGAGCACTACTAGCATCAAAGTTAAATGTAAATAGGAGTAAAAGAGTTCAAGGTGAGTAGTTATATCACACCCCACTCTCGAGATGTGATAGTCCTAGGGCATAGGTAACCATAAGGGCACCAATAACCCATAGAACCTATACCTATAACCAAACTCAATATGATATCAGTAACTATTACATTACCCAAGATCACAACTTGCATAACAATCACACTTCCACACTAGATTCATCATTAATTCTCATACTCATAATCAATCTTAGTTTACCATTCAATTTACACATTAATATAATGTTTGTCAAATACTTTTGATTACATCAAATTTATACTATCTTACATACATAGAGCATCTAAAGAGTTTGAAATATATTTACAAATATAAATAATTATGTAAAGCCAAATTATTACTCTGACTTGGAAATCCTCAAGGAAGAAATGATTGCTTGAGGAATCAACTTGCTACTATTTGTGAACCCCCAATTTTGCACCTTCCTTATCCAAATGTAGCCTTAGCACTTATTGAGTTTAACGCGCTATGCAAAGCTATTACGATGGTCCCACTAACCGGTTAGCGAGCGAGGGTTACCCCCAAAAGAAATTTTTTTTAGCTTTTAATTACACTGCCACCAGACATCCAAATTTTCCAAACTCTATACCAATAACCAATCTTTATATATATATATATATATATATATATATATATATATATATATATATATATATATATATATATATATATATATATATATATATATATATATATATATATATATATATATATATATATAAGAGAAACCTTGAAAAACATGCAATGCCATGTGGCATTCCGACGGTAGGCATGCGGTGCCACGTTAGAGCTATATAGTGCCGCATGCCTCGTGTGTGGCATGCCGCAAGAACCTGACACGATGCTGCACAAGCCTGGTGTGGCGTTGCACAGGATTCTGCAACCTCCTGACGCCAATGGGCCCCACCTGCACAGAAAATGACCCTTTTACCCCCTTTCAGTATAATTTTTGAGTCATTTCTAGCCCTACCCCTCATGGTCTTTTCACATTTTCAATACCTAAACTACCCTCACCCACTTTTCTTATAAATACCCCCTCCACTTCTCATTTCTCTACACCTTGAATTTGAGTAGATTGCTATCCTCAAATTCCTCTCTTCTTCTCCCTCCAATCATTCTCTAATTAATTAATTAATCTTTTTAATTAATTAATTACCTGACCCTAATCAAGTTAATTAATCTTTTTAGTTAATTAATTAATTACTCTTTTTTTCAAAAATCATTCTCTTTTTTCAAAAATCAAATTAATCCTTTTTTCTTAATCCACTCTTCATCCAAATTAATTAATTAATCATTTTAATTAATTAATCCATCAATCCATCCATTTCATCATATTAATTAGTTAATTAATTATTTTAATTAATTAATTAATCTTCCAATCCATCTAATCACTTGGTTCTGATAAAACGAAACTTCGGTATAGTAAAACCCTCCACCCACCAAAAGCAAAGATATTAGCCTTTTTCCTCACTCCAAACCAAAATCAATCTAATCAACTCTTAAAGCCCTCCACTTAATCATGAAATGAACTACGTGGGTTTTGATCCCCATTCAATAGGGTACATAGGCACGTTTAGAATCTAAATCCGAACCTAAAATCCAAATCTCAATCAATCCCCTTCCCCTTTTTTAATTAATTTGTGAATGTTTTATTTTCACCATGCATTCATGTTATGCCATATTCATGCATTTTCTTTAATATCATCTTATAAATGTCATTCATGAAATCCAATTTTTAAGTCAAATTAAACTTAAGAGCTAAATTTAGATTATTTAAAATCAAAAACCTAGTCCCCGAACTCAACCTGGTTCGAGGCTAGTGATTTTTATCCATGGGTAAATTAATTGAAAATTATGAATTGAAGTCAATTAGGTTTTTCCTTAATTTTCTCATTTAAAAATAAATTAGGGTGGCGACTCCCAAAATCATTTTCAAAATCAACCAAATATGAACCCGAAAGTTCTATCATGAGTTTAAACTCGAGTGAGCATCTCGGTTCCCTCTAATGGACTGGACCGGTGCTCGGGCGAGGCCTCACACTATCCAATAGACTTTTGAGAACACTCAATCTTCACTTGCAAAAACTGGTGAGTGGAGGGGGTGAGCTTCAGGGAAAGCTCAGTGAGTAAGAATACAATCAATCTTTGGAAAATTTAAAATATAATTCATTGATCATTTATTTAATTCATGAAATCTAAATATTTGTATTAATTTATTTACTTTATGCTATTCTCATTATTTAAGGAGATTATACAGATAAATCTTCATTTTTAAATAACTGTACATGTACAAAATCTTTTGATTTGTAGCAATTTGATTACTTCAATAGATCATATGGGATGTCTTTTGGGAATATTTAAAGATACTTTACTTTATTAGTCTTTGAGGATTTTGGGGCATATACAGTATTTGGATTCCAACATGATAGGATACAGACTAAGACTTGTAACAAATGGCATGAGAGATACTAATACTTTTGGTAGTAAATAGATTATAGTACATAAATTTCACATTTGAATTCAAACAATAATCCATAATTCTTTTCTTCATTAAAATGTAATAATCTTGGGTATAGGTAGAACATGTTTAAGCAGTTCTCAACACTAGTGGTAAATAGATAAGTATTTAAATTTATAAGATCCTAGAGATTTCAAACTTCACTATATATGTTCACATTTTGAAATTTCATACTCTTTAGAAGTTAGACAAACTCATACAATATAATTTTAATATCTTTGAAAATACATACATCTTGGAGACCTCACTATTTATACAATTTGTATAATACCTGTAGCATCTGATTTCTATCTTTATTAAATTATCTCAAACTTTGATAGGATTTGAATAGTATAATCATTTTCCCCACATATATGATGCACTAATAAACATTTAGAGCTATAAGGTTTTAGAAATCTCACTTTAACATTTTATATTAATATATTTTGGAATTTCAACTTCGTATTCCTTAGAAATTGGACAATTTTACATAATATATGTTTAGTTTAACCCTATAAATTCCAACATTGAAATCTATTTATTACATACATATAATTCTTTAAAAATTTCATAATCCATTATAAGAAATTTAAAATAGTAATTTAGTATACAAATCTTCAAAATTCAAATTTGATAAGAGTATTAAAAATCTTTTAAATTTTAGATGAATACTCATATAAATAATTGTCTTTTCATATCAATACACGTATTTCTTGAAAACATTTTATACTTAATGAGTTATAAAATCAATAACATAAAGTTTCTAATATATTTTATATCTCAAAGAAAAATATATATAAATATATTTAAATCTTGCAATTCTCATAATAATTAAAATAAAACTTTATAAAACTATATAACTATATAATTTTTGAATATTCAAGTAAAATTCATATACATACATGTAAAAAGAAAATTTCTAAAATTCAAGAAATATATAAATAATTAACTTTAATATCAATGGTTTACTTATTAAACGATAAACTATAACCAAATAATTTTTTTATAATATAATGGCATATATCATTTAGATATTTAAAATAGAATTACATAAAAATACTATTGATATTTATATAATAAACATATATTAATTTTATGGAAATCATACGTATTTATAATTTAAACACTTTTATCAAATAAACATTTGGCAAATAGGGTGACAATATTATTTGATCTTATAATTAACTTTCTTAGGTATCAATGAATAAGAATTTCAATATGTTTAGGTTACAATATCATTAAGGCCAACACAGATCATTCATTTAATTGGGGTAGCGGCTCTTTTGAGCATACCTAAAGCAGAGGCTCTTAATATGAGCATGCTCTTATATAGTTGGGGTAGAAGCTATTTGTAGCATACCCGAAGCATAAAGCTCCCTTAAATTTGGGGTAGAGACACTTTGGGATACTCGAGGCAGAGGTTCCTTATAGAATATACCCCCATATCACTA
>CANTUT010001417.1:85000-267500 GCA_947687605.1 Reutealis trisperma
ATTGACTCATAATGATAATTTTGATTGACATTGCTCTATTGTCACAATGAGCCCATCTTGATATTGATCAACATACTCACTCTATTTTGTATTATTATGTACTCACTGAGCTTTATTTCATTCCTTAGTTGTTTAAATTTTCAAGTAAAGTTGATAAGTCATCAAGGTAAATTCCAAGCCTTATTCTTCCATTTGGAAGTTGCTCTGCTAATTTCAAGTTTTGTAAATCTTAGTTATATGACTATGAAGATCATTAGTTTAGAGCTCCATGGTTACCAAGTGTTTAGTACTAAAATGACATTAGGTTTATATGTATTGTAAATTGTATTGTAATTGCTATTATACTAGTGTATTAAGTAATGAACATTTGGATAATAACATGAAATATAAATTTGGAAATTTTATGAGTTGAGTACATAAATATTATTAGTAAGTATTTCGTAATATGTAAAATGATAAACTAGCAATGGGCAATAAAGAAAGGTAATTAGGTTTCAATCTTGGGATAAGGTCCAACATCGTAAATGGTAAAGGATTATAAATTAAATGGGGTTCTAGGGGTTTAGGTGAATTTATGTCTCTCTATGCTCTAGGACTATCATGGTTTTATAGGTGGGTCATGACAAAATTGAGTGGCTAAAATAGGGCTCTATGAGGAAAAGGGAAAAGAAAAATGAGAGAAAAATAAAAGAAAGAAAGTAGGAAAAGTGTTTTGAAATTTGAAATCATAGTTGTAAGGTTCTTGGGCCATAAAAAAGGGCATATATAATGAAAAATCAGAAGATTTTCACCACAATTGCCATAGCAAGCTATATAATTCTGCACAACCATCTGTAGCAATGGCATAGAAGCTATACGACTACTGTATAGTAGCTAAGATTGTTGCATCTCCCCCACAAAATGCCGCAAGATGCCACAACCCTTTTTCTATCAATTGTTACATAGTGTGTGCAAAAAAAAGTTGATATGAAAAAAAAAGAAAATAAAGAGAAAATAAAGACAAGAGGAGCCCTATGATGCACCACATTCATAAAAGAAGGGCATTCATAACATACATAAGTCACGCCTTTATATAACTAAGTCATAGCATCCATATATTATATATAACATATAAAATTGTCCATAAGGTCGAGCATCACATTAACATGTATACATAATCATTGATAGTGTTGGAATAACATTTACATAATAGGAAATAAGCTAACATCAGCCCTGCTGGGGTCTCCTCCTCTAGTCTAGATCATCCCCCTCATATTGACTGCCTAAAGTAAAAGACACAGACAATACTATCCTCAACTAGTGGACCATCTGGTAAGTGACTAGCCCAATCCTCAAGGATCTGCAAAAGAGGAGATGGTAAGAAATATGCATTTAGTGACAAAGGTAAAGGCAGCAGGGCTCTGAAATACATACCTCGCCTATATAATCTAGGAATGGTATAAAGTCAATAGGGAGGTCGTATGGGATCTCGTACCAAGCAAAGCCATGGTCTCCAGAAATGTAATTCAAATCCTCCTTGGCCCATAAGTAAGCTAGAAAAGCTACCTCCCCGCTTGATTTAACCCTATTAGAAGGAGCACTTACAATAGAACTCAAACCACCACCTCTCCTAATTGCAAAGGCACGAGCAGATCTAGAACTGGAACATGTCTGTCCTGTAGAAATGGGACACTATGTAACATACGGTGAATATAGAAGCTTTTATAATCACTCTTAAGGATTAGGAAAGGCTCAACTAGAAGGCTTACTACTAATATCCTAGTCAAGTTGCATGGTCCAGGTCTCATCTCAATAAGAGGATTAGCTGAGGCAATCCTTTTCTCGATAACCTGGCCACGAACTCTTTAACCAAGGAAGAATATAAAGTTACTATGAAAACATAAAAAGAGGCAATGAGGGGACAAAGCCACACCACACTCATGGTATGAGGTGATAAATCAGAGTCTATAGGCCAATGGCAACCAGTGAATATATGAAAAAGAGAAAAGTGAATATCATAAGCCATAATAAGCCAAGCATATTAGAACATGTGTGCATATATGTGATGGCTCTAAGTGAGAGAAGAAATCATGAATCCTATGAAAGTCATGTCTCTTCTAATGATGGTGATTCTGTGGTTGCCAAAGGTAGCCACTCAGGATATGGTCCATTGTTTGGTCTTTCAAAGCTAGAGCAAGAAAAGGAAAATGCTCATAGGTCCAATACTGGACAACAAAGGATAATCAAATATCATGGAAAGGTAAGTATAAGACAAAAGGAGAAGTAGGCGAGCATACCTTCCAAATGATGTGAGTCCCAATCAGGGTAGTAAAAACACTGTAAGATAGATCAGACTCTCTCTGTACATGACACATAAAGCTGCATCAACCCAATATAATGGATGAATCCTTCAGTGAGCGTAGAATATTCAAATCAATGGTGTCTCTCCATGTATGGCAGAATGAGCAGCCTAGTATCATCAACATCAACAGGCAAGCAGCCTACTTGTCATCAAGGACTACCACATCAAATGTATGAATCTTATTCTAACCTTAGATCTCGGCGTTAAGAACGAGAGAGATGTAGGTCACCTTGTGGAAAGTCCATACCTAATAGGTCAACCAAGGTCACCATCGGGGATAGACATCTGTAAGGCCTCGCTTGAGCATCGGCCCGATCTGCTAAAGAAAATCAAAATGCTCTTTAGGAGAAATATCATGATTAGAACCTGCTATGACTTCATTAAATTGTATTTTGTAAATTGTAATTTGCAAAATGAGTCACCGCTTTAATTTTGTTTATTTTAGTTAGGAAAATTAAAGGAAAAGCCCAATTTAATTGAAAAGCACTAGTCCTCGAATGACCAAAGAGGATTTGGGGACTAGGTTTTGGTTAAAACAATAAAAAAAAATATTTTGGCTTGGATACAAAATAGCTTTTGCAAAAAAGAAGATTTTATGTATGCATGAATAAATATAATATGATGCTTGAAATAAATATTATTCGTGCAATGCATGGCAAATGTTAAATAATGACAATTACAAAATGTGAACAAAAAAGGAAAACTACTTAAAATTATTACAAGTAAAAATATCAAAATCAAGAGATCTTTACTCCAACCCTTATGTGTTCTAGGAAAAGCACACATTCCCTAAAATATAATCTAAACAACTAAATTAAGAAAAAGTAGTAAAATAATTGTAAGAGAACTAAAGTTTCAACTTTCATTTAAGAAAAGCAATTTCAATCCTAAACTATGTGAAGAAGGTGATAGAGAGAAGAAGTTGTTAATTTTAGCAGAGTTGATGCTTTAGAGATGGCATACTTGTGTATCCCTTAAAATGGGAATCAAACCCCACGTAATTCTTCCTTCTTGTGAATGAGGGGTTTTTAAGTCATTGCCTTTGTTATCATGTTTTGATTGATTTTAAGGGCTAATGGATTTGTTAATTAGGTCAGATTTTAATTAACAAAAATTAGATCTTTTCATATTTAGATCTGGAAATTAGAATTGAAAAGGAAAAGGAGAGAACTTTTACCATAGGCTTCAGCGGCGAGGAATGTAGGGAACAAGCTTGGCACCGAATATAAGTTCTACCTTAGTTTAGGGATAGCATGGCACTCTTTTTTAAAGAAGCACTCTTGAACTTTTTTAAAGGAAGGACTTTGAATCACTCTTACTTGAGTACCACAAATCCCCTTTGAAAGAAAGAACTTGAATTACACATTTTCCTGATTATGAGGCTTAGAGATAGGGTTTGAGATGATTAGGAGGCTTATGAATAGGGTTTTGTATGATAGAAAAGGTTTTGGAATGGGGTTTTAGGAATAAAGAGATTTAGAAGGAGGGTTTTAATGATTGGAAGGCTTAGGAATAGTGTTTAGAAAGCTTTGAAGAGAGTATGGAAGCATATAATTGTGTGTAGAAGCTATTAGGAGGTGCAAGGTATTTATAGGGAGAGTCTAGGGGCTTAAAATAGTGAATTTTTGATGTGGGATCAGGAAAAAACATACTACAACAATATATAGTGCACTATAGTGACCGCAAAGAGAGTTGTAACAACCATCGGGCCCAGTGAGGTAGCTAATTCACTACTGTAAGGACGCTTGTGGCAACAACTCGCAGCTAGCCCGCAGGTTACCGTACCTCATTTTTTTGCCCATTCTCGTCCATTTTTTTTTTTATCTAATTTGGCCTAGTTTGATTCTATAGGTTCATAGTTAAGTGCTGGTCATTTGAAGCTATAAGTTTTAGGAAAATTATTTTTCAACAAAGTGCTGCCCTTTTGACCCCTGCCTACCAACCAATTAGCGGGACTGTCATATTGACTCAATGTAATGTACTAATCTTAGTAGGTATCAAGCTGTGGCTAGATCCCAAGAGTGCAAATTCAAGAGTTCACAATATCCAAGCTGGATAGAACTCTAAGGCTCTGGGATGAAAGAGCAGACCGACTAGCATTATCATATCTAAAGGGATCACCATCATCTCCCCACATGGAAAATGAAAAATATTTATGGTACCCACTACCTCTTAGCCAATGGCCATAATAAAAGAATTTATCCTCATTGGTATGATCGAATGACAGAAATCCCAACAAGCCAAATGGCTCAATTAGTTCTCAAACTTAAGGATGGGTCTCCCGCTAAGTGGCGACAATAGCAAGGTTTGACCTTCCTCATCTCAATCTAATAGTCGTGGTCTAAAAAGAAAGAAAAAAAAAGAAGAAAATAAATAAACAAGTAAATAAATAAACAAGTAAATAAATTTCATTGCTATTCAAGCTTTTACATGCTTTATCTAACTATTTAATTTCTTGCATATATATATTTTCTATGATTTAACATTGAAATGGGAATGTAAGGGTAAAATGGTAAATACCCCCATAGCGCCGGTTCTAGACACATGGTGCTTTGGTCTTGCAGCAAGTCCTTCGGGTTGGTGTTCTCCCACAAGGTTTGGTAACTCTTAGTTTGGCGGCTACCAGTGGAAAAAACTATTGTAGAGAGAAGTTAAAGGAAATAAGGTTTAGAGAGAGAATGGAAATCTAATAAATGAGGAAAAGTGAAAAAATGAGAGGTGGTTATTCCTTTATATAGGGGTCCACCTGTATAGTAACTTTTCATTGCTAGACCACGTAGGATGCAATTTTGAATTCGTTTTAAGTCAGAATCTAGTGTCACAAGTTCTGGCTTGCTTGCAATGATTTTATCTTAACATTTGATCAATCTTCTCACATATTAGACTTTGGATGCTCCTGGTAAGACAAAAAGACTAAAAGATAAAAAAATACCTAAAAATTACAAAACACCCCAAACGAATTCAAAAAAGCCCAAAAACAAACATGGCACCTCAGCATAAATTCTAAAGTTGACCAAAACCTTAGGTTTCCTAAAACGCATCAGAATTTCTCTAGTTCACACTTATTAGACCCAACCTTCTATCTAGCCAAATATAATAAGGCGATAGCTATGAACCATCAAATTTGCACCTTCAGACATCTGTCATTCAATTATGAACCCATGAATTGTACACAAATTGGACGAGAAATAGACTAAAAATAGGCCAAACAGTAGAATAATTTGGATGTCAAAGAGATTCTGTGGCAATGTCGCAAGACTTGTATGGTTCCATAAAGGCCTATGCGACATTGCCATAAGTCATCATTAGTTACTGCACAATGTGTGCGACAGTGCTATAGAACCCTATGTGGCAACTTCTTCTTTTCCATCAATCCCATATCAAAACTATATGAAACTCTTCACTAGCCTTTCCCCTATATACAGGATCCTGACACCTAGTTTTACACGCCTTTTGACTCTAAGTTTGCTTAATCAACTTCTTGATCTTAAAGTAAACATTTTTCTTTTAAGCTTACTCCGAAAGGAATAAGCATTTTAGTTCTAAAGTTTTCTTTTATTTTCTATTATTCTTGCATTACATCTGCTCCTTGCTTTATAAAGCAATTGTGTTAGGTTGTCATTTCAAGGCAGCTTTACTCAAGTCCTTCCAAGGAAGTTTTCCAACAATGTCATCCAAGTCACTCTAAGCTATCAAAGGGCTATCATTCTGCCAAGCTGAGAAGGTGGAATTGCTATCTGATTGCCTATTTTATCCACCTTACGTCCCCAAACTACACTCACACAAGGTATTTTACTTTAACTCAAATTCTTTCATTTCTTTAGTTTTCTTATTTTCTTGTTTTCCCTCATTGGGATTTCCCTCTTTGGGATCTCTTCTACCTCTAAGGCTTCTCGCCTTTTCTATTTCTCTTCTACCCTATACTCTTTAATTAATCACTTTAATTCGATTCAAGTTAATTTAAATATGACATAATTAACAACTTGGTAATTAATTAAATTGGTTTAATTAACTAATTCGACCCTCTTTTTAATCAAAGAACCAAAATATAATAAAAGGCTAAGACTAAAACTAACCTCTTTCATAAGAAAAGCAAACTATGCAGATTTTGATTTCCCTTTCACCTTTTTCATATAGACTAGGATTTATTTTATGTTCTTTTCTTTGTTATATTTGTTTAGGATTTAATTTGGAGAATGTGTGACTTTCTTAAAACCCATAAGGGCTAGAGGAAGTATCCTCTATTTTGGATTTTTCATATAAATTTAATTTATACTTTTTCCTTTACTTTCCTTTTTGCTGTTTTACTTATTAAATGGATGAATGTATGGCCATATATTTAATTGTTCATGTTTATATAACTGTTCATGAATTTATAAATTGATCATGAAATTAAATTTTAAGTTGTTTTGTATTAAATTTGCCAAACTAGTCTTTTCTAAATAAACTAAAAATCTAGTCTCTAAATCCTCTTTAGCAATCGAGAACTAGTGCACTTTTTCTATTGGGATAAAATTGGAATTATTTAATTAGGTTTATCCCTTAACTTTTTTCTAAATAAAAAAATAAAATTAAGGTGGTGACTCTAAACCATTTTTCAAAATTGACTAATCTAAACTTGAGGGTTCCATCATGAGATCAATCCAAATAAACATTTTGATTACCTTTCAATGGATCAAATAAGTGCTTAGGTGAGATCTCACAGTTGGCTGGCTTCACATGTTGTATCACTAAACCAAACGTTGTGTACTTTTTACCTTTTCTCAATTTTTGCTTTGCTTTCTTTTTTTTTTTAATTTATCATTATTATTTATTGTTATATATAATATTATAATACATTTCTAAAAAACCTTTTTTAAGGGTGAATATATATATATATATATATATATATATATATATATATATATATATATATATATATATATATATATATATATATATATATATATATATATATATATATATATATATATATATATATGGGGAGAGAGAGAGAGAGAGAGAGAGAGTAAAAAACTTAAAGAAAATAAACAAATATATAAAAATTATAGTTATTATGAAAATAAACAAATGTAAGGTAATACGAACACTAAGGTAATGAGAATACAAGAATGGAGAAAAAGAAGAAGAAGAAGAAGAAGAATTTTATATTGCTTTTGGTGTATTCAACAATGCTATGAGCATCCTTATTTATAGGATAGGATTAATATAGATTACAACACAATTAATCCTAAGAAATCTATTACAATAAACTCAAGAACATGTAACTTAATTCAATAAAAGGATGAGTTATAGGATTCTAAAGGTCATGAGTTATAGACATCCATTCTAATTTATTCATAATACTCCCCCTTGAATGTCTATCTTTGTAAAAAATATGCCTCACTAAAACCTTACTAATAAAAACCCAGTGGGAAAAAAAACTAGTGAAGGAAAAAAAGTACAATATTCTTGCATGCTAATAGTACACTGTCTCATTAAAAACCTTACCAGGAAAACCCAATGAGACAAAACCTTTAGTTAAAGAAAAAAGAGTATAGTGCTAAACTCTACCTATTTGCAATATCACTTAAGATATTTAAGATGATGCATTCTAATACTATGAACCAATTTTTTAAATGTGGCAGTAGGTAATGCCTTAGTGAACAAATTTGCTAGATTATTACTTGAACGAATTTGTTGAATATTAATCTCACCATTCTTCTAAAGATTATGTGTAAAGAAGAAGTTTGGTGAAATATATTTTATTCTGTCTCCTTTAATATATCCTCCCTTTAATTGAGCAATACAAGTTGCATTATCTTCGTATATTATTGTTGGGATTTCTTTATCTGAAGATCAACCACACATTTCTCAAATATATTGGGTTATTATTCTTAGCCAAACACATTCTCGGCTTGCTTCAATAACTATTATTATCTTCACATGATTTGAGAAAGTAGCAGCTATTGTTTGCTTTGTAGAATGCCAAGATATAGCTGTATTACCATATGTGAATAAATAGCCTGTTTGAGATCGAGTTTTGTATAGATCAAATAAATGCATGTCTAGATTCATTTATATATAACAAACCCAAATCAATAGTTCCTTAAAGATATCGCAATATAGGCTTAATACCATTCTAATGTCTTTGGGTTGATGAAGAACTATATCTTACAAACAAATTGACAGAAAAAGTAGTATCAACCTCGTAATATGAGCAAGATACATTAATGCACCTATTGCACTCAAATATGGCACTTCAGGACTAAGAATTTCTCCATTATCTTCTCGAGGCTAGAAAGGGTCCTTATTCACATCAAGTGATTGACTGACCATACTACTCAACAAATATGCTTTGTCCATATAAAATCATTTAAGGACGTTTTCTGTATAATTGGACTGATGAATAAAAATTCCTTATGTTAAATGTTTAATTTGTAAACCGAGATAGAACTTCATCTTTCTAAGATCTTTCATTTGATATTCCTTTTTCAAGTTACCTGCTACTTTTAGAAGTACTTTAGGAGTTCTAATAATATTCAAATTGTCAACATAAATAACAATTATGGCAAACTCTTATTCAAATTTCTTTATAAAAACACATGGAAAAATTAAATCATTTTCAAAATCTTCTTTTATGAAATATTCACTAAGACAATTATACCATAAGCGTCCATATTGTTTTAATCCATACAAAGATCTTTAAAACTTAATTGAATAAATTTCTCGAGAAAATGCATTATATTTTTTCGGCATTTTAAATCCTTTAGGGATTTTCATATAGATATCATTATCAAGTGAGCTATATAGGTAAGCTGTGACTACATTCATTAGGCACATATCAAGTCTTTCATGTACTGCTAGATGTGAGACCTCACTCGAACACCCCTCCCTCGCTCTAGAAATTGCCTTAAGGAAAGGCGAGTGATTTTTAAGGAGGTCATGGAACTAGTTTCGGTGCTCAGAATTAGAACTCTAGGGTTAGGATTAGTTGATCTTAAAAATGATTTTGGGGGTTGCCATCCTAATTTATTTTTAAATGAAAAAATGAAGAAAAAACCCAATTGACTTCAATTCATTAATTTTTAATTAATTTATCCAAGGATAAAATCACTAGCCTCGAATCAGGTTAAATTTAGGCACTAGATTTTTAGTTTTAAATAATCACAATTTGGCTCTTAAGTTTAATTGACTTTGAAAATTAATTTCATGAATGACAAGTGTTAAATGATAATTGTAAGTGTGATATGAATGCATAGGAAAATTAAAGAGCAATTAAGTAAAACATTCACAAATCAAGGAAAGTGTTCCCTTTAGTCCTTATGGATTCTAAGAAAACCACATAATCGCTCCTTAATTTCAAAATAATTAAATCAAGTGATTACACTAATTACATTTGAAAATAAAAGGGGAAAAGAGATTGATTGGCATTTGGATTTGAGGTTTCGATTTAGATTCCAAACGTGCTTACATACCCTATTGAATGAAGACCAAAACTTATGTAGTTCATTCCACAATTAAATAGAGGGGTTTATGGATTGATTGATTTGATTTGGATTTGTAGGTGAGAGAAAAAGGCTGATACTCTTGCTTTTAATGGACGAAGAGTTTTACCAAACCAAAACTCTATTTTATTGGGATTAGGTGATTGAATTGATCAAGGGATTAATTAATTAATTAAAATATTAGTTAACTAATTAATGTGATGAAATAGATGAATTAATTAATTAGTTAAAATGATTAATTAATTAATTTTATGAAGGGTGGATTAAAAAAAAAAGGATTAGTTTGATTTTGAAAGAAGTAATTAATTAATTCAGTGAGTGATTAATTTAAATTTAAAAAATTTTTAGTTAATTAAAAAGATTAATTAGCTTGGTTAGGGTGAGATAATTAATTAATTAATTAGAGAGTGGTTGGAGGGAGAAGAAGAAAGGAATTAGAGGATAACTATAAACTCTAACTCAAGGGGTAAGAAGAATGGAAGAATAGAGGGGTGTATTTATAGGAAAAGTGGGTAAAAGTAGTTTAGGAAGTGGAAATGTGAAAAAATTTAAAGGGTAGGGCTAGAAACTGCTGAAAAATTAGATTTGAGGCATTTTAAAACTGCATGAAGGGTGGTGAGGACCCCTCCACCGAGCACCGACAGCAACTGTGTGGCTTTTTTTTTTTTTTTTTTTTTTTTTTAGAGATTGACGTTAGTTTGGGGTTTAGGAAATTTAGGTGTCCAAGTAACAATGTATTTGAAGGCTAAAAAATTTTCTTTTGAGGGGAGCTGCCCTCAAGCCTCCCACCCGCTAACCGGCTAACGGGATAGCCATACTAGCTCTATTTAGCGCACTAAACTTAGCAAGTGCTAGGGTGTGGCTAGATGATGAGGATGCAAAATTGACAATTCACAACTGTCCCCTTATCAAAATTGTTTTTTCTGTAAGGCAATTCTAATTACAATGAACCTAAGAGTTTGAATGACATAAGGAATCAAAGTGATATCTAGGTCGGTGCTTAGACATGTTTAGGTGAGAGACATTGTCAAAAAGGAAAATGGTGAAAAGGACCTTAGGGATTTTTAAGCAATCATTTCTAAACATTTATGGGTAAAAAATGTGGCTGATAAGTGGAAGCAAGAAAATGGACTAAAGGGATATATAGGCTGGTGGCTAGATATTTTTGGGTAAATGGATAGATTGGATGAGTCTAATGAAAAGGCAAGGAAATGAACCAGAGGGATATTTAGACATTTCTAGATGAAGAAATTAGATGAATTTCAAACAAAATGGATGAAAAAAAGGAACTAGAGGGATGTTACTATTTTAACATTTCTCGGTGAAAGATATGGTTGACTTTAAGTTGAAAGAGGATGGAAAAGGGAACCAGATTGATATCTAAGTGAGGATTTAGATGTTTTTGGGTAGCAAACATGATCGATTTAAAATAAAGGGATGGGAAAGGAACCATAAGGGTGTATAGGTGATCATTTCTAGATAAGATTTTGGTAAGGGGAGAGCCCCAGCCTATGGCTAGTCAGCTCAAGAGATTCTGATAAGATTTTGATAAGAGGAGAGCCTTAGCTTATGACGAGTCAACTTGAGAGATTCTGATAGAATTTTGCTAAGAAGAGAGCATCGGCTTATAGCGAGTCAGCTGAAGAGATTCAGACAGGATTTTAATAAGAGGAGAGCCTAGGCTTATGGTGAGTTGGCTTTAGAGATTCTGGTAGGATTTTGCTAAGATGAGAGTCTCAGCCCATGGTGAGTTGACTTGAGAGCTTTTGAAAAGATTTCGGTAAGAGGAGAGCCTCGGCCTATAGTGAGTCAGCTCGATAAATTTTGAAAAGATTTTAGTAAAGGGAGGAAAGCCTTGGCTTGTAGCAAGTCGGCTTAACAAATTCTAAAAAGATTTTGATTGCGCTGAGAAAATATAGGCTTATGAATATGAAAGGTTAGGCCTTTTAGAAGACTTAAAGGAATTGTTGGGATTAAAGGGACTCTAGAAATTACATTTCATTGATTAGATATAGAAAGGTACCGTTTAGCTTTAATGAGGCACTAATCAACTTTAGGAGGTGTCAGTTAGCTTTAAGGAAGTATTGGTCAACATTAAGAGAGGCTATTAGCTTGGCTTATACATGATGGTGTATGACTACAAATGGTTACATAAGTGTTGTTGCACAAATGATGCATATTTATGTATGCATGTTTCAAAATTCATAAACCTTTTGTTTAATTTCTATGCCATGAATGATTTATGTTAATGAATGTATGGATGCAAGTAGGTGAATTCATGCATTTGCTTTTATGAATGTAATTTTTTCATATGACTTTTTCATCCGTGGAGCCATGCATTTGTGTACTGAGAAACTTGACAAGGTTGAGGAACTCAACTTGGGTTGGTTGGAATAATCGCCATGGTGGTGTTATGAGGAGTTCAAGTGGATTGAGATTTTTCTAAGGCTTGCTTTAGGTTTTGGGATCCAATGGCTCACATTTTCTATTTTGGTATTACTGAGAATGAGTTGTGCCTATTCTCGAAGAGTTCAATACTATGGCTTAGCTACGATCAGGAGGTAGCTCTGGTGGTGCTAGAGTTGAGAGTTTAGCATCTCCTAGATTTTTTAAGAGTTTTTTATACTTGTTTGGGCATGTCGTAAGCCAGATGATGGTTGGTGATGGTCAGGTGAATTTGATCATTGTGATTAAGAAGTTCTATGATCCCGGTGACTAGGGAGATATAAGGGGGCGGAGACCTAAGATAAGGGCCTTGGTTTTCTATTTGAGAGTCAGGTACCTATTTCATGGATCTGTTGATTAGGGTGATGCTAAAGTGGCAAATGAAATAGAGGCATTTTGTGGTTAGAGCTATGCTAATGGAGACTCTGATAAGTCTCGATTACTTTGTTTGGGTTTAAAGAGATGGATTGTCTCCCTAGTTATTCTCCAGGTAAGAAAAATTTGTTTGTTCTTACCTTTTCTATTAGGGGTGCTTGGACATGGACTCGAAGGGCTCAGACATAGACTTAAAAGACTTGGATAGAAGTATAGCAGGGCGGCATTCTTCTCAAAGTGCCAATTACTAGGTGAAGCCTGAGATCATAATGTGAGCTTAGTGATTCAGAAAAGGATTGGTGGTAATGTTATTCTTTGGGCTTAGAAGCAATAATGTCTCCACTATCAATAAGGTCTTGAATTTTGTGCTTTAGAGCTGCACACATTAGTTTTGTGCCTTAACCCTTGATGATATTCATAGATCTCATTAGCATTATATCCTTTAGGCAAAGGGTCTAGCGGAGGTCATGATTCTAAGGGCTTAACTAGATCAGCCTCTAAGACTTTCTTGTAAATGATGCTGAGGGGCATTCCTAACTTAGAAAAAGTCCTCCTTGCCTTTAACCTCATCGGCTGGTGATAAAAGACAACATTTACCTCCCCTTCTTTTTTAGTGGTGGAGTTGGTGGTATTAGTGGTGTAATTACTATTTTTGTGATACCTAGAGGATTCATCATTGATTTGTCCCAATTGAATTAAATCCTCAATCTTAGAGGATATGGCAATGAGAACTTTAAAGCTATAGAGGTACTATATTTGTAAATGCATCTAGTATTAGGGGAGGAGGTTCTTGACAATGATGTCAATTTATTCTACTTTGAATGGATGATTCACCATTTGTGCTACTTTTAACCTCCACCTTATAAGGAACATGATGAAGGACTCTCTTTAGCCTTGTTTAGTGGTTTTTAAATCTCAATGAGTGGCATCCACCTTAATGTTATAATGGTATTGCTTGATGAATGCATTGCATATGTCATCCCAAGGTTTTTTTTGGTCCAGATCTAGCAACCATTTAACAGTGGTTCTAATTAAGGGCTATTGGAATAATTGAGCAAGGAGCTTGTCATCCACACCAAAAGGTCTCATGGCACCCATATACATCTTGAGGTGAGTCTTAGAGTATGTGGTGCCATTAAACTTATCCATAACTGGCATTTTGAATTTAGGTGGAACTCGTGCATTTGGGAAGAGATTCAAGGAGATGACATCTATCATGTCTTCATGCTTCTTAATGTTCTTGAGTGTTCCTTCTATGACCTCAAATTTCTCCATTAGTTCTTTAGCTTCAAGGAAGCTAGAGAAATCTCCCCTTTCAAAAGGATTCGCAGTGAGAGTAGGAGAAGTGGCATTCAGATCCAAAGCTATAAAGGTTGGAGTTTCTAGTACCTTCCCTTTATCAATGAGATTGACAATGAGAGGAGTGAAAATGGGGGGAATGGCTTGTTCTAGCTTGAGTGGAAGCAGGCTAAGCAGGGAGAGGAACAATAGTGGCATTGGTCATTTCCTTGACCTAGTTAATGATGGATTAGCATTAGGACTTGAGAGCATTCGTGAATGTGGCAAACTGGACATTGATAGCATTGGTGAAAGTGTCAACTTGCGTCTTAAGGGCGGTAGTAAGTGCGACTTAGAAAGTCTCCTTTTGTTTCCTGAGAAGGTTGGTGAAAAAGGTGCTCATCTCGTTCTAGTCGAAAATGTTGGAGGTGTTGGCCATTGGTACCTTGAAAACAAAAAATAGACAAAAAAAAATGCGTAAGAATATAGAATTTGCAAAGGAAAAATGAAATTAATGCAAAGGTATATCGGGATAAGAATTCCCTCCATATGGTTGGTCACTAGGTTTAAAGGTTGACAAGGTGGGTATGTGAAGTTACTGTGTTTTGGTGACAGACCATCGGTTAAGGTATTCTGGTTTTACTTTGTCGAGTTTCTCATATTATGTGTGCATGATTACAACATGATGCATGTCAAAAAAAGTTTCATGAATATGTATGCAAGTATTATAGTTCATGGAACTTGAGGTCAAAGGCTAAGGTAACTATATGTACAAACATGAAAGGTGATTTATTTTATGGCTCTCACCCCACTAGAGCATTGATATACCTAATCACATGTAAGACAAGGAAAATCATTGTCTTTTCATATTTTCACTACCTAAACTACCCCCAACCCCCCTTGCCTATAAATAGGCCCTCCATTTCTCATTTGACTTCACTCCAAAATTGATACTAATTGCTATCTATCAATTTTCCTTCTTCTTCTCCTTCCATCCACTCTCTAATTAATTAATTAATTAATTTAGTAAATTAATTTCTTCACCCAAACCAAGTTAATTAATCATTTTAATTAACTAAAATTTTTTAATCGCTCAAAATTTAATAAATTAATTAATTTTTTAATTAATTAATTACTTCCTTTTTTTAAGTTAAATAAAAAAAATCTTTTTTTAATCTTTTTTTTTTCACTCATCCACTATTTTAATTAATTAATTAATCATTTTAATTCATTTATTCATTCACCAATCACTTTTCTAAATCCTTAATCAATCCATTCGTCCAATCCAATAAAACAGAACTTTGGTCCGACAAAACATTTTTTCCATCTCGTCCACCAAAACTCAAAGGTATTTTTCATCAACACATTCCCCAAATTAAAAATTATTTTAATCAATCTGTAAACTCTCCACTTAATCATGGAATGAACTATGTGGGTTTTGATCCCTATTCAATAGGGTACGTAGGTATATTTGGAATTTAAATCCAAATCCAATTTTTCAAATTAAATTTATTTTCCTTTTTTTAAAAGTAATTAATTGCTTTCTAAATGATATTTGTAAGGGAATCTATGGTCTTTCTAGAATCCCATAAGAGCTAGAGAAAATATCCTAATTTTTTTTTATTAATGCAATTGTCTTAATTAGAATTAAGGAGTGATTATATGGTTCTCTTAAATCCTTAATGATTAGAGGGAACACTCTCTTTAATTTGTAAATATTTATTTCAATTGTTTCATCACTCCTCATGCATTCATGTTATGCTATGTTCATGTATTTTATTTATAATTATCATATTATAAATGTTATTCATGAAAATAATTTTTCAAGGTCAAATTAAACTTGAGATCCAAATTTTGATTATTTAAAACCAAAAATCTAGTCCCCGAACTCAACCTAGCTCGAGACTAGTGATTTTATCCTTGGGTAAATTAATTGCAAAATTAATAAATTGGAGTCAATTTAGGTTTTTCCTTAATGTTTTTCCAACTAAATAAAAATAATGTGGCAATTCCTAAAATCATTTTCAAAATTAACCAAACTGAACTCGAGAGTTCCATCATAAGTCTAAACCCAAATGAGCATTCTGATTCCCTTTAGCAAATAGGATCGATGCTCCAGCGAGGCCTCATAGCTGGTAACTCCACTGGGGATTGGTTGCCACTTTTTTAAAATAAAAAGGAAAATAAGAGGATTACTATTTGGTTAAGGAAAAATTTTTCAAGAATAATCTCCATTTAGCTCATTAAGTATAATTTGACTTTTATGCATCACTTTGCATAATAAAGGCTCTTTGCTTAACTTTAGCTTTAGAAAAACTTTTGGATAGTGAGTAGTATTGGTCCAACAACTCCCTTTGAGTATGTTGGGAGATAGTGAAAGCATTCCACTCTATGATGAATCCCCAATTATTTTAGTGGTGTAAGGAGCAATCAGTACCATTGGACCCACGCGAGGTTCCTTGCCTTACATATGGTTAGGTATATCGATGCTCTAATAGAACGGGGACCCTTAATCAAACCACTCTTCATCCTTGTGCATGTAGTCGCCCTAGTGTTGACTTTAGGTTTCATGTACCATAATACTGGAGACACCTATACATATGCCCATGAAACCTTTTTGGCATGTATTATGACATTGCCATGCATACATAACACGAGAAACTCGATAAAGTAAATCCATAAAACCATAAACTGGTAGTCTGTTACCTCAAAATATCTTACACACTCACCTTATCATCATGTAAACATGATGACCAACCATGTGAAAGGAATCATTTTCCCAACACACCTTCCCCTTTTTTCTTCACAATTTTGTATTCTTACCCATTTTTTTGTTTTCTATTTTTAAGATACTAATGGCCAACACCTCTAGCTCTTTCGACCAAGATGTGATGAGTATCTTTTTTGCCAACCTCCTCAAGAAACAAGAGGAGACTTTCCAAGCCACACTTACCATCGCTCTTAAGACCCAAGCTGATACTTTCACCTATGCTCTCAATGCTGTCAATTCCCAATGCTAATCCATCATCAATGAGGTCAAGGAAATGACTAATGCCACCATCACTCCTCCCTTACTTAGCCTGCTTTTGCTCAAGCCATAACCAGCCATGTCCCCACTTTTACTCCTCCTATTATTGATCTCAATGATAAAGGGAAAGCTCCTGAAAAACCCACCTTTCCTCCTTTAGATGTGAATGCCACTGCTCCCACTCCTACTATGAATCATTTTCAAAGTAGAGACTTCTTTAGCTTTCCTGAAGCCAAGAGATTAATGAAAAAATTTGAAGTTATAGAATGGTCCATGAAAAAATATCAAGAAGCACAGAGACATGATAGATGTTGATTCTCTTATTCTTTTCCTAAACGCCAAAGTTCCACCTAAATTCAACAAACTCATGATGGACAAATTCAATGGCACAACTTGCCCTAAGACCCACCTCAAAATGTATGTGGGTGCAATGACACCTTTTAACATGGATGACGAGCTCCTTGCTTAGTTATTCCAGCAATCTTTAACCAAGGCTACTGTCAAGTGGCTTTTAGATCTCAACCAAAATAACAAAAGACATAGGATGACATCTGTAATGCTTTTGTTAAACAATAACACTACAATATAGAAGTGAATGTCACCCATCGACATTTAGAGACCATTAAACAAGGCCAAAAAGAGTCCTTCACAGCATTCCTTATAAGGTGAAGGGCGAAAGCAGCCTAAATGGTAAGCCGTCCATCCAAGGATGAACAAATGGACATTATCATGAAAAATCACCTCCCCCAGTACCAAATTCATTTGCAAACCCAATATCTCTTGGATTTGAAGGCTCTCATTGCTACAGCTTCTAAAATCGAGGATTTGATTTAGTTTGGTCAAATCAAGGATGAATCCTTATCACTAGAACACTAACGTCACCTCTAATACTAGTCATTCTACACAAAAGGGAGGAGAAGTCAATATTGTTTCCTACCACCAACCTATAAGGTTAGAAAGAAGAAGTTTCTCAAAATTGGGAATGCCTTTGAGCACTATCTATAAGAAGGCCCTAGAAGCCTATCTCGTTAAACCTTTAGAGCAAAGACCACCCCCTAACCCTTTGCCTAAGAACTATAGTGCTAGCGAGTGATATGATTATCACCAAGGACATAAAATGGATGCTTGTAAAGCTCTAAGGCATCGAATTTAGGACCTAATAGATAGTGGAGACATTATTGCTAGGAGAGCTAAGACCAACATCACCACAAATCCTTTGCCTAACCACCAAACAAATGTCAATTTTATTTTTTCTGATGAATTGGGATTTGATCCTCCCTCTCTCATCTACCCCACTTCGAGCTATTGTTGCATGCTTGATCTAAATGACTTTGTCACCAAAGTTGATGCAATCACCTAAAGTGGAAGAGTTCTCCCACCACCTCCACAACCTACAGATTTAAACCCAGTAAGTCATGTTGTCCCTCCTTCTATTGAAAAATTGAAGCCCCATAATGAACCTAAGGAGGATCCTATTCTCAAACAATTAAAGTAAACCCAAGTGAGCAAATTTATATGGAGCCTCATCCAGTCCTCTTACCCTTATCGCCAAGCTTTTTGCAGGGCCTTGAACCAATGTTAGGCTCCTATTGACATCTCACCTGAGACCCTCATGGCGTCTTTAACTAATACTGCCAAATCCATAACCATTTCTTTTGGTGATCGTGACATCCCTTATAAAGAATAAAGCCACAACTGTGCTCTTTACATCACACTGTGTCTATGGTGTTAGTAGATAATAAGTCCGCTCTCAACATATACCCACTGAAAGTGGCCAGCTGCTTAGGATTGAAGGCTTCATATTTCATCCCATCAAACCAAATGGTTAGAACATATGACAACACCAAGAGGGAGGTCATAGGAGTAGCAAATCTTAATGTCACAATTAGACCAGTGACAATGCTAATCCCATTTCAAATAATCAATGTCCTAGCCTATTTCAACCTCCTACTTGGTAGATTATAGCTTTACCAAGTGAAATCGGTTCCTCCCTCCTTGCACTAGAAGTTGAAATTTCTTTATGGTACAAATATCAGAACTGTCCGAGCTGATGTACATGGGAAGAGTGACATTCCGAGTTTTGTGCTGATTTTAGAAATCAAGCCCGAACCCTCTACCATTCCTCTGTTTAGCTTCTCATTTGATACTATCCAGTTCATTCAAGGGGATGGTAAAGAGTTTGTTCCTTTCAACTTTGATCCTTATAGTAACATGGTAGTAGCTAACATGATAAAGAAAATGGATTATTTTTCAAGTATGAGGCTTAGAAGAAACCAGCAAGGGATCGCCTAATTTCCTGAGTATCCCACTACCACTTCTTCTTTTGGTCTTAGCTATGTGTCAAAACCTGAAGATATTATAGAATTCGAGGAAAGGGCCAAATTAAGAGTCAAGGTCAAAAGGCAAGGTGAGACTTATGATTGGCCTATACGCCTCTACTTCAAAACTCTCAATGGATATTTTGTGAAAGAGGGAGAAGATTTCCCTTAATGGCTTTCCCAAACCTTGGTTCTATCTTATTTTAAAAAAATAATCCCTGGTTTTGAAATTTTCTTTGATATTAGGCTCAATGTAGAGGAGTGCGATCCCATCTATCAATTAGAGGAGGATTAGGAAACAAGCATAGAGCCCTCTCTTTCTAAGACCATCCACATGATCACTAACCACTAAGAACTTGATTCCATCAAGCTCATTTAACCATCCGAAGCACCACTGAATAACTTGTATTTTGAAAAGAACACTGGCCCTGTTATGTCCCCATCTGAGTCTTTTGAGTCTGAGTTTAAGTCCTTTAAGTCTGAGTATAACTCTGTTGAGTCCTTTAAGTCATTCATGTTAGATTTTGTAACTCATCTCACGGGCTTATCCTTTTAAGCTGATGTAACCCGTGACCTTTATCTTCAATGAAATGAACAAGTTTTCTACTTACTTTCCTAACTCTCTATGCTCTACTTCTTCTAACTTATCATGAAATGAGAAATCTAAAAAAGAAAATGAAAATAAAAAGAAATAAAAAATGAAAAAGGCAAAGAACCAATCAACTATGGCATAAAGGAAAACCCCAAAATTACATCCATTGCATCTACATATTTAACACACAAGCATTAGTCAAAAAAGTTTAAGAATTCTTAAACTATTTTGCATGGGAGACTAGGGATATGGTAAGGATAGATCTAAGCATAATAGTTGAACAAATGAAGCTGATAAAGTAGAAACTAAGAAGAATGAAGACAAAATGGTCTTTGAAGATTAAGGAGAAAGTAACCAAGATGCTAGATAATGGATTCATCGAGCCCATCACTTACACCTCGTGATTGGCTAACATAGTGCCTATTCCTAAGAAGGATGGAAAGGTTCGAATGTGTGTTGATTATAGGGACCTCAACAAGGCCTATCTAAAGGATGATTTTCCTTTGCCTCATATCGATTTGCTTGTGGACCGCATAGCTGGTGTATTAATGGCCTCCTTAACGGATCTCTATATGGACTACAACTAGATCTAAGTATATACCCCCGATAAGGAAAAAACATCATTTGTGATAGAGTGGGGCACTTACTATTATCGGGTAATGCTTGGTTTGAAGAATGCAGGGGAAACTTATCATAGAATAGCCACTATTATATTCCACAACATGATGCATAAAGATGTCAAGGTACATATAGATGACATGGTCATAAAGTTCAAAACTCTTAAAGGCCATTTCGAAGCACTGTACCGATTCTTCACCAAGCTCAGATAATACAATCTTAAGTTAAACCTAGCCAAGTGCCTTTTCAGTGCCTCTTCAAGTGTGTTTCTAAGGCATCTGGTCAACTAAAGAGGTATAAAAGTGGATCCAACTAAGTCAAAGGCAATTATAGAGATGCCTTCCCCTAAAACTAAAAAGGAGATTAGAGGTTTCTTAGGTCGCTTATAGTATATCAGCCATTTCGTTGCACAATTGGCAGATACCTGAGGGTCGATTTTCAAGGTACTAAAGACAGAAGCCTCTAAGTAGTGGAATGAAGAATGCCAAGAAGCCTTTAATGAAATCAAGCAATACCTCCTAAACCTGCCAGAAGCTATTGGTGTGATGCTTGCCCCAAATGCTCTAAACTCATACAAAGAGAATGTCATTTACTATTTAAGCAAACTTATGCTAACTCATGAGCTTAGTTATAACCAGATTGAGCGATTATGCCTAGCCTTGGTCTAGGTATGCCATAAGCTCAAGCACTACCTATGCTCATATTTAACCCATATGCTAGCTGATAGGAGCCCTTTGAAATTCCTTATGGAGAGGCTGGATCTTGACAGAAAATGGCAAGATGGATGGAAGTTCTCACAATATTTGACTTAAGGTATGTCCTAAGAAATGCAGTTAAAGAAATCATAGTTGCTAACCAATTCACTGTTGCCCCTGTAGAAGGTGAAGTATTTGAGCCTAAATTCCTAAATGAGGACATCTTGATCATAGATCCTAAAATATGGAAATTATTTTTTGAAGATCCTCTAATAATAAAGGCTACAGAACCGATATAGTTTTGGTCACCCCTAAAGGAGATCCTCTGCCCATGGCGATCAAGCTGGCATTTGAACAGAATATGAGGTATGTATAGCTAGTCTAAAGGTGGCCATTAATAAGAGAATGGACTATTTAGAGGTCTACAGTGATTCTAACCTCATTGTTTTCCAAGCTTTTGGTAAATGAAAAATTAGATAAGAGCATTTGGTTCCTTACCATCAACGCTTGAATGACTTAGCTAAGAATTTTCATGAACTCTCTTTTCATTACTTACCAAAAGCAAAGAATCAATTCATCAATGCTCTAGCCATCTTAGCCTCAATGATAGATATGAGCGACAATGAAATACACAAGCCTGTCATCATTGAAGTAAAGTGGCAGCCTAGATATTACACTATATGCATGAATCTTCAGCTGGCTGATGCTAAGCCCTAGTTTTAGAACATCTTCAATTACATCCAAAATGGTAAGTATCCAAAAAGGGCTTCAAAAGCATATCGAAGAACCCTAAGGCAGTTGTCTACTGGTTTTATTCCCAATGGCAATGTATTGTATAAGAGAGCCTGGGACAACATCCATCTACGATGTGTGATCGAAGAAGAAGCCTAACAAATTATGGAGTGGGTCTATAGTGGAGAGGAAGGCCCATACATGAATGGTGTAGCTTTGGCATGAAAGATAGTGAATATGGGCTACTTTTGGCTAACCATGAATGAAGACTACACTAAGTATGTACAAAAATGTCATAAATGTCAGATCTTTACCAAGCTCCAATATCGGCCCCGTGTTCCTTTGAATCCAATAACAATAATATGGCCTTTTGCTACTTGGGGCATAGATGTCATCAAAAGGATATCTCTAAAGTCCTTCAGTGGATATGAATATATTTTGGTGGCCATAGACTACTTTATAAAGTGGATTGAGGCAGCACCATATCAGGTCTTAAATGCAAATAAGGCGGCACACTTCATCCAAACCAATATCCTTTATCAGTTTTGAACACCCTTTGAGATAATCACAGATAATTGCTCCCACTTTTAAAAAGAGGTCGTCAGCCTATTTTAGACAAAAAGGATTCAACATCACTACTCCTTTCCTTATTGACCACAAACTAACGGTGCAGTTGAAGCCACCAATAAGACCATTTAGACTATTCTACAGAAAGTTATAGAGAAATATAGAGACTAGCATGAACGACTGCCTACTGCTCTATGGGGATACAGAACTACTGTTTGTACTTCAACAAGGGCATCTTCATATGCTTTGGTCTATGGAATGGAGGTTGTCCTTCCCATCAAGATGCAAATTTAGTCTACTAGGGTAATAAGAGAAAGCCAGTTGAGCAAGGCATACTAGATTAAAGGATATCATGAGCAACTAAATGCTATTGATGATGAAAGGATTAATGGCGCCAAAAGCGGAAGCATGGTGGGTGGGGCAAAATTTCAAACATTTCAAAATTTTGCTCCACCACTATGGTAGGTCCATTACTCTTTCAATATGTTCACCAATTATGTGCAAAACACATACAAGAAGGAAAAAAGAAGAAGAAGTATCATATACCTTTCTCGTTAGCTGTTATTTATTCTAGCTCCCAAAATGTGAAGCCTCTAGCTTGCTCACACCAAGCTTCACCAAGCAAGGATCAAGAGTTCTTGTTGCTTTGGACTTGCTTCTACTATCACCAAGTCTTATTTTTGTCAAAAACAAGAAGAGTATATGAAGATGATGAAGGAAAATGAAGAACTCTTTCTTTAAGTTTTCTCTCAAACTCTCTCTCAACTCTTACATGCAATAGTAGACATATGAGTTAGTATAAAATATATATATGTCACTTACTTATCAGATTTTCCTTTCTCCTTTTGTATTATGTCCTTTCACACCAAGAAATGGTTGTTGAGATAGTGGGGAACAAAGATGAGTTGATTGTCTCATCAATTCATCTTTGTCTCTCATTATTTTAGAGGAAAATACAAAGATGCCCAAAAGAGTTAGTGGGTGATCTCTAACCCCTAAACTCTCTCTCTCTTCCATATCTTATATGGACTTGGGTTTTAGTTGGTGCAACCCTTAAATCCATCATATGGATCAAGTTTATGACCAAGCCTTTATTCATCTACTACCACATCAAATGTGGTTTGGGCTCCCATCAAATGTAAACCCAATTAACTTTAGTCTAAAACTATTTCAATTTAGCTCACTACTTGTATCACATACAAATCATGACTTAATTGAAATAACCGTTTTATGAATTAAACTTCAAGACATGCTAGGGTCTTTGTAAATTTAATTACAAGCTTAATTCAATTATCATTAATAAATTAATTAAACATTTTAATTAATTATTAATGTAATTCTTTATCTATGATTGGCAAATGCTTTATGGTGTATGACTTAATAGGTTCATGTTCTAATTAGTAATGGAATAGAGAAAACTCCTTTTCTCACCTAATGTGAAATCCTCATTTCGCACTTAATCCCATAAGTCATGAGGGACACCTAGCATAACATATCACGACTACCTAATTAGAAACGAATGTCTGTGAACATAGACATGAACATTACATGGACCTTTGATCATAATTATCATGTGTCTGTGAACATATACATGAACATTACATGGACCTTTGATCATAATTATCATGCACTCAAATCCCTCCATTATGGATTCCCGATCTCAGCTAGGGTTATGGATTAGTCAAACCCTATATGCTTTAATCATATGATTTCATTAAACTCGATTACTACTAGAAACTCTTTTCTAGTGAATCTTATCCACCTTGGTCAAGGACTTGTATATCAAGAACAACTAGATGTCATAGGATTCTTTCTTTGTTTACCTAAGTTAATGGATTCTTTCTTGGAGATCACTTAACACTTACCTTAACATATCACCAGTTAGGGCCATAACATGTCATATACCTTTGCATGAATAGCATCAGTATGTAAGCAATAATAAATCCTAACTACCAATACATTAGGTAATGTATCACCTCAAGTCAATGGACTATATGCACAATTATGACCTAGATAATGAAAAGTTGACTAATGGTAAAAATCCATATATTCATCATCTGACATCACTGTTCAACTCACTAATCTCTATGAGAGTTCACATATTGTCATGACATCACATGTCTATAGCATAAGACTCACTACCTCTATTACTATAAGTATCACATACTTATCATGGATGACAACAGAGGTGATGGTTTTCCATATTAAAGCTGCCCAGTCAATAATCCTATGACCATGAACAAATTTAAAGTATCTATACAAGAGTGATCTGTCTCTCATATTCTCAACTCTTTACGAATAGTTCCTCTCATAGAATACTTAAGGAACATATATACATTATTGCCAATTAAGGATTTTATTTACATTTACATAATATGTACATTGCTCTAGGGCAAACATCATTATCAGATGAGAAGAGAATGGATACCTTGTATAAAATATAGGGCTAGCCAGGTATTTTAATAAGAAGGTAAAAGATAAGGGTTTAGAGGAAGAGAATTTGGTTTTGAAAAAGATTACGGCCCCGGTCCATGACCTAAGGGGAAAGTTCATACCAAACTAGGCTAGACCATATGTGCTCAAGAAGATTTTATTCAGCAGAGGCACCATCCTTATGGATGTGGATGAAAATGAGTTCTCAAATCCCTATAATCTCGATTAGCTAAAATGATATTTTGTCTGAGGATGACATTTGCATCTTTTCTATTTGTTTTTCAATTCAAAATAGTGTAATTAGAACTATGTGGACTTGATTCTCCCTGAAAAATAATAATAAAATGATGATGATAACTACAAGAGATACGTAGGTAACTAACTCCGGTGTGGTCCAAAGTATAAAGTTAAAATATTTTATTTGCATCACAATCTTATCTTTTTTGTGCCTAATGCATCATTTGGTTCTTTTGTCTAAACCAAAAAATAAAATAAAATGAAGAAAAGAAAATGCTCGCTAAGTTGAAAATCCAAAAACCTGAAAGGATGGCTTAGGCAAAAATTAGAGCAAAAGTAAAGGAATCTCATATAATGATGACTAGATTTTACAAGAGCATACAATCCATCATCACAAAAAGGATAGCCTCTATCTGTACTAATGGCTTATCCTGTAGTCATGTCAGCTTATAAGAATGTACAAAATAGAAACCTATAGCCAGTATCCTAACAACCACTAAAATAGGCAGACGACTATCTCGACTTAGTCAACCCTCTTCTTCCTCCTCCTAGGATGAACATCTCCCTCATAATCAGACACTACCATAATCTCCTCAGCTATTATGCCCCTAATCCTAGTCTCTATATCCTCTTCTGTAACATCAGTAGTCGTAGCACCTACAATACTAAAACTACTCTTAACGGTCACTCTAATTAGCCTACTTTGAGTCCCAGTAACTCCAGATCTACTCTCCATAGTTATGCTTGAAACTCTCCTTTGAGAGCCAATAGCTCTTGAACTATTCGCCATAACCCTCTTCTGTGTCGAAGTCGCTGCAGTTGGAGTTTTCCTTTGTACTCTAGCAACATCAGTCCTCTTCTGTGCACTCACTGCTATAATCCCCCTTTTTGCAACCATAATAGTGTTGCCCTAGCGTCTAACTACAGTCACAATCCTTTGAGCTACTGCCACTATAGTCTAGGTCACTATTGTAGCCTGTAGTATCAATCCTCCCATAGCACCTCTAATCTCTCCAGCATGTCAAGTCACCTCCTCTGTCCTAGCAGCAGTCTCCAAGTCACTAGTATTTTTAGCAGCTGCCTCCTCGATCTCGTCATCCTCTATCTCCCTTAGCAAAGCAACCCAATGCTCTCTCTCGACTAGCCAGATAGTCTTAGTCAACTAACATAGTACCTTTCAGTAGTACCAAAGCCAATCTTTGGTCTTACTGTGTGGAAACTTCTCATCCACCCTTCTCTAATGGCCTTAGCAATGGGAGCCATTATTTATGCAGACTCTAAGAAAAGGCACAATTGGGGGCACAACTTAAGTCTGACCCATCTGCCGCAACACTTTCGTATGCTGATGAAAATGATGTCCATGCCAAACCCAACAGATAGACCACTCGATACCTGTGGCTCATTGTTTAAAAGACCTGATCCTATACCACTGGCAATGCCAAAGTATGTCCTCTGGAGTAAGCTCTAAGAACCATCCAATCCATTCTCAAACTGATCCCTACCTTACCAAAATAAGCCGCATCTGATACTGAATACCTATGTACGGGCTCCTAGCTAGAGCAACAACCGCCCTCAAGTGGTCCATCAACCATACTTGTAAAATAAATCAAAAAAAAATTAGACATCCACAAAATATTCATCCCAAAAGGGTAAGAACAGACAAATTTCTTTTTTATCACCCTTCGCCAGCACAGCCCTAATCACAGAGCAACTCTACTCCATCTATAGTACTAAGCCCACCACTCTGGCATCTTCCCAACCGATCGACCCGAGAAATAGATATCTGGCCATCAAGCAAGAAATCAAAGCTCCCATCTTGAGCCTCTATCTCCCTATATCGCCCTAGTCACTGGAATCATGAAACTCCTTGATGAGGATAATTAGATTCACTTATCCCTCTATCACCATCCGACTGGCTGTGTCTTTTAGCAAAGCTAAAATTTTTTGAAAAACTCTATAGTGCCCAACTCTGAACTTCAACACTACTAGAGCCACCTCTGGATCACTACCAAGTATGGTGCAGTACTCCTCAAATGTGGTATACAGCTCCTCCATACCCACACTAAATTGAAAAACTCAGGCCACTAGATCCTAAAATTGAGAACACGCCTTAAAAAAGTCCCAATCTACCCAAACTCCTCTCAAAGCCACCATAATCACAATTCCGTACCTACACAAATTTATGTTATCCACTTTATCGAGTTTCTTCATCCATATTGCATATAGTGGCTGAAATATGGCTCCATGAATGTGAAAAAGAAGTGAAAGGAGTAAGGAAAAGTGAAAAAACTAGGAAAAAGAAGAGAAAGTCAACTAATGGGTAGAATTTTAGCTCTCAAGTGAAAAATTGATAAATTTGCCTTGAATTTCTGCCTATATATAGGCTACAAGCTGTCAACATCAAAAAGTGCTAGAATTATGCAAAAAAAAAAAATGGATCTACTGTCTGACAAGTATGCAAATCAACGACCCCTCTGTGTGGATTTGTGTTGATGAAGGGCGACCACTGCCCAGTAGACACGTGGATCTACACAAAGCCCTTGTGGATTTGCACCCTACCTCAATGACTGTGCCTTATTCGCTTCCCTTCCTCTAACTTATCTTCTCCACCATGGGTTCCCATGACTCAATTCTGAAATCTAAAGCTGAGGCATAGACTATTTTATCCCTTTTTAGGATGAAAGACTTAGAATGGAACACTTTTGGGACCTTCCAAAGCTATAAAGGAGTCATAATTCAGCAAGAATCAAATCAAGGATCATTATCATTCACCTCATTTATGACATGCATTCATATAGTCGTAAAGCTTGCATTCATAAGACAAGAAAATAAAAGAGTCATAAAACAAATTATGCATACATAGGCATGCATCAATCATATATACATACATTAGAGCATATAGTCATCTTAAGATAATTCCACTTTCTGAAAGAAAAGAGGTACAATCATCTAGAAAAGCATAAATGAAATAGAAAAAGTCAACACCGGCATCAAAAAGCTGAAGTCAGTGGCCTCCTCACTCTAGTCTTATGGCTCTGATAGATGAACATAAGTGAGCATCCCAGAAAGGGCATTCCCTATCCTCCAGGCAACGAGATAAGTGCGCTGAGTGTACTCGCTGGGTAACTGTATGAAAAAAACAGTATTAATAGCTTCAGATCCTTTTCAAGCATAACAAAACACAATGACACTTCACCTACAGATCTTTTTTGGGGGTAAAAGAGTAAGAAGGACATACCTCAATGTCGTCAGGGATAGGCCAGATACCTGGATGGACAATGTCAATAGATGCCAGACCCTCATAGAGCCCTTAGAGTTATGATAGAAAATCTCTTCTAGCATACAATACTCTATACCCAAAAGTGAAGCCCCATGAGTGTGGCTCGAGCCACTATGATCATGACTAGGGATGGGACCACCAGAATAGCTAGTAGTGGGAGCTTTAGAAACTATCGACTGAGGAATACCCCTCGTCATAGTAGGTGAGATAGAAAGGCACCCCTGTGATGTAATCTTCCATATTAAAAAGTGAGTGTAGAAGTCCTAATAGTGCCTATCAGGATGTTGGAAGAGGTGTCCCTCATCACTAATAAAAAGCTCTAGGCTGATCAAGTGCCCATCCCATACCTTATGTCCACCGGTGGATAATCAGGCACTCGCCATGACCTAAACAATTGAAAGTGTACTCTTTCACCTAAGTAGTACAAGCGAAAGTAGAGGGATCACAAAAGTAGTCTCTTATGTGAAAGGGCCTCAGTAAAGCCTATAAAAGGGGCACATATCATCCTTTTGCTAAAGGGCCTCACAATCTACCAATAGCAACCAACAAATACAGGAGTTAATAAGCATGTCAGAGTAAGACAAAAGAAGAAGAAAAGATATGATATCTGTCTCTTAATTAGCTGATTAAAGAAAGCTTAGAGTGTCATGGCATTATGATTGTGGGAGGCAACCTAATTGATCTATGCCAATCTTGTCCCCACCGAAAAGTCACATAGCCACTGCAAAATCAGCCTAAGAGTAGTGAACAGAATATACTCATAGGCCCAAATCTGTGGCACAAAGTTGTCAAAACCTCAAAAATGTGATTTGCAAGATTATGAAAAGGAACATGCCCAAAAACACATAATATGTACCTCCCAAAAGATAATAATCCCATCAATAGACAAAATGTTCTCTTGAGACAGGTTAATCATCTTTCGGTACATGGCATTCAAAATAGCACCAACCCAATCAAACTCGCCCCACTGATTCATGTGAGCCAGGCTCGAAAGGATGTTCAAATCCACCTTATCCCTTAAGTTATATGCAAAGGTGCACTCAGTTATCACCAACAAACACAGCTGAGCCAGGGCCTCACAAAAAATAAAATCTCTTACAGCTCCCATTGACCTCAAATTGTCATTTCAGGACAAAACGCTTAACCCCAGTACTATCTTTAGGAGGGTCAAAGCCAAGCAAGGCCTGAGTCTTGGCAAGAGAGAAAGCTTGCCTCCAATCATTGCACATATCTAGGGGCGAAGTCCCAAATCTAATCCCCAAGATCATGTATAAGTCAAGCGAAGTACAAGTCAGCTCCTCGCACACAAAATGAAAAGTATTAGTGGTATCTCACTATCTCTCAACCAGAGCTTTGAACAAGTTCATATTAATGTGACCAGACGTCCTCACCCCTAATAAGTCGATGAATCTGGTAGGCTCCAATAAATTTTTGGCAACATTTCCTTAAGGGATGGACCTAATCATTATCTTTAAGTTACTCCTTCTGCCCCTATTTTTAATGATTGAAGCTTGCAATTAATTAGTATACATGTATGCATGTAAAAAAAAAAAAAAGATGAATGAAAATGGCACTCAGAACACACAGCCGATCTAAGGAAAAGACAAAACTGAAAAGGATCATTGTGAGATATTAACCGCCAAATGACTATTGTAAGAGGCGTGTCTCTCAGGATCTTGCAAGAGGAGTGCAGGGTTGGTGTTTCCCATCGACACCTCGTACAAGCGCCAACGTGACCCACATGAGGAAGAGGGGGCAACACAGTGAGAGGAGGAAGATCCACAGAAAGATCCTAAAGCCATCACTATGAGAATGCTGAATCTAACAAGCACAATGAGAAGCAAACAAGTATAATAATAAAAAAAATGTGTGTAAAAAAAAGAAAATTTTTACTATTGTTATTATTATTATTGAAAAAAAAAGAAGAAAAAAAAAAGAGCTCACGTTTGAGTGAGCAAAGTGAGGGCAGAGGAGATGTGTGTAGCAAAAATGAGAGAGGAGTTAGCTATTTATAGATTTTAAGGTGAAGAAAAGACGAAATAATGCATAGTAAAATGTACCCTATAATTATCCAGTTACATAAAAGTATATTTTTAGTCCGTTTTAACTCAGAATAAAAATCTGAAAGTTCTTATGTGCTCATGAGATTTTTATCTACCTATAGACAACACATTTGTTTATTTCCTAGCCAAAATGCAGTTTTTACATTAGAAAAACTAGAAAAATCATGAACCTAAAAATTCACCAGCCTCCCAAAAATGGTCAAATTGAGTTCCAAAATTCACTTTTTGTCATTACAATCGAAATCATTTTTTGAACTCAGACCTACTAAAGTTTTGGGTTCACTCCCATCAAAACTATCTAATTGATAGACAGCCTTGATGAGGGGACAGGAGTAAACCCTCATTTTAGCATCTCTAAAATTAATTCTAAACTCACCAGTATTGACCAAAATACTTTTAGCACAAACTGATGCTTCTCCTACACTGATCGAACCTTCCGTACTAGATAGTACTTTTCCAAAACTAACTGAATTTTCTCTCAGATTAACTGCCCAATCATTCTAAAATTAATTTCAAGCCTATCAACACTGACTGATAAGATTTCTAATTTCCAACCCTTTCTAGCCCTACCCCTCATTGTCTTTTCACATTTTCACCACCTAAACTACCCTCAACCCCCTTGCCTATAAATAAGCCCTCCATTTCTCATTTCACTTCACCCCAAATTTGATATTGATTGCTATCTTTCAGCTTTCCTTCTTCTTTTCCCTTTATTCACTCTCCAATTAATTAATTAATCATTTTAATTAATTAATTTCTTCACCCAAATCAAGTTAATTAATTATTTTAATTAACTAAAATTTTTTAATCACTCAAAAGTTAATTAATTAATTAATCCTTTCAATTAATTAATAATTTCCTTTTTTAAGTTAATCAAAAAAATCTTTTTTTTTCATTCATCCACTATTTTAATTAATTAATTAATTATTTTAATTCATTCATTCATTCACTAATCACATTTTTAAATCCTTAATCAATTCATTCGTCAGACTTGATAAAACAGAACTTCGATCTGGCAAAACACTCTTTCCATCTCGTCCACCAAAATCTAAGGTATTTTTCATCAACTCACCCTCCAAACTAAAATTATTTTAATCAATTTGTAAACCCTTTCACTTAACCGTGGAATAAACTATGTGGGTTTTGACCCCCATTCAATAGAATACGTAGGCACGCTTGAGATTTAAATCCAAACTTCAAATCCAATAGAGGTGCCATGTCAGCTTTTGGGATTGTGTGTTCTTGTCAGGTCCTTTGGGAGGAGACCCTCTAGGATAAATGAGATTTTATCAATGGCTATCGGTTTGTTCTTGATGTTAGATATGAGAATGGTCTTGGTGAATTTTAATTAAAGCTATCTATTCGGCCCTAATGTTAGAGGTAAAGATGATCTAGGATAAATCTTAATCAAGGCTATCTGTTTGGCCTTAATGTTGAATGAGAGAATGGTCTTGATGAATTTCAATTAAGGCCATCTGTTCGGTTCTAATGTTAGAGGTAAAGAATGATTTGGGGTAAATCTCAATCAAGGTTATATGTCTAGCCTTAATATTAGAGATAAAGGTGATTTGGGTAAATCTCAATCAAGGCTATCTATTTGACCTTAATGTTTGAGGTAAAGATGATTTGGGTAAATCTCAATCAAGACTATCTGTCTAGCCTTAATGTTTGAGGTAAAGATGATTTGGGTAAATCTCAATCAAGGCTATCTGTTTAGCCTTAATGTTCGAGGTAAAGATCATTTGGGTAAAATATGTGAAAGTGAAACCATATAGACGTCTAGGTGATCGTTTTTAGACATTTATGGGTGAAATTGATGGATTTGGATAAAAGAGATGGAAAAAGGAACCACATTGATGTCTAAGTGATCACTTCTAAATATTTATAGGTGAAGTTGATGGATTCTAATAAAAGAGATGGAAAGAGAACCACATGGATATCTAGGTGATTGTTTCTAAATACTCATGGGTGGAAGATGATTTTGGACAAGATAATTTAGTCAAAGGAAAGCCTTGACCTATGGTGAGTTGGCTTGAGTGATTTTGACAAGATTTTAGTAAAGGGAAAGTCTCGACTTATGGTGAGTCAACTCAAGAGATTCTGGAAAGATTCTGATAGGAGAGCCTCAGCTTATGATGAGTTGACTCGAGAGATTTTGACAAGATTTTGGTAGGAGAGCATCAACTTATAGAGAGTTAACTCGAGAGATTCTGAAAAGATTTTGATAAGAGGAGAGCCTCGGCCTACGGCGAGTCGGCTCGACAGATTCTAACAAAATATTAGTAAAGACAAAGCCTCAACTTATGGCTAGTCGGCTCAAGAGATTTTAATAAGATTTTGATAGTGCCAAAGAAACTTGGGCTTTTGAATGTGAGGGGTTAGGCCTTTCGAAAGGTTCAAAGAAACTTTTTTGAGAGTAAAGGGACTTTAGAAGTCACACTTCGTTGATTAGATCTGGAAAGGTTTCATTTAGCTTCAAAGAGACATTGGTCAACTTTAGAAGGTATCGGTCAGCTTTGAGGAAGTACTTGTTAGCTTTAGGAGAGGTTAGTGAGGCTATTAGCTTGGCTTATAAATGATGGTGCATAGTTGCAGATGATTACATAGATGCTGGTGCACAGATGATGCATGCATGTTTCAGAATTCATAGACCTTTATTTGACTTCTATGCCATGCATGATTTATGATGATGTCTATAATGGATGATTGCATGGATGCATGAGGGTGGATTCACACGTTAATTTTTTCCATGTGACTTTTGTGTTTATGGAGCCTTGTATTTGTATATTAAGAAACTCTATAAAGTTTGAAAAACTCAAGTTGGATTGGTATGGGATAGTTGCCAAAGAGATATAAGGGGGACTAATGTTCAAGATGAAGGCTTTGGTTTTCTACTTGATAATCATATACAAGCCTGCTAATTGGGGTAATGCTAGTGATAGATAAAGCAGAGGCATTTTTTGGTTAAAGCTATGCTGGCAAAGATACTAATGAGCCTTAACTGCTTTGTTTGGGATTTAGAGAGATGAACCATCTTGTTAATTATTCACCAAGTGAGAAAATTTTGTCTATTCTTACCCTTTCTCTTGGGGGTGCTTTGTGGGTGTCTATTTTAGGTTTTGGGTTATCTTGGAAGTGTGGCCGATGGATTATTTTTGGGTGGTGGCCCTTGCTTTTTAGTATGCATAAGCTTTTTTGAGACTTAATTAGAGATCATATAGGATGGTTACTTGTAGCTTGCCCTTGGAGGAGACATTTTTAGCACTGCCAATGATAAAGAATTAGATCTCCCATGACTAGGGACCATGGATGTCGAGTGGTTTGCCTGTTGAGCTTGGTTTGAATGACTTTCTACTAGGAGATAAGGGTCTTAAGGTAGATGAGGCAAACTCATGATGTGCTCCTAATTTTTCTTTCTTGGAATCTATATAGATCATAGCTCCTATTGCCAGAGCTATCAAGTGATGACTGGCTAAAGAGTTATCATGATATTTATTTGGGATTTTACTTAGGAGTAGAGAGAGGTATGATAGGTGGTTGATAAAGGTGGTTGGGCCAGTTGAGAAAGAGTAGTAGGTTACCCTGCTAAAGGTGACATAATTAAGGAAGGATGGGCTGCAAGAGAAGCCATTAGTGGAGCGAGGACTGCAACATAGACAAAGGGGTGACTCAATCTTTGAAGAAGATTCGGGGATCCACTAGAAGTGTGACACCATAGATTGCAATAGTGACTTAAACTGCAGTAGTGGTGACAAAGGAGACTGTGACTATAGTGAGGACAAGATGACACTACATTAGAGGTTCAAAGAAGGACTACTTTAGAGGAAGATTGCATCTTCTAAATTGCAGAGAAAGATTTTTGGAAGTAGTTTCAAAACTAATGGTACTTAAGAGAGGGTTTCTGATACTACTGTGGTGAGTAATTCTGATTCTATCGATACTTTTACTGCTATAGCAAAGGGAGCTATAAAGATCTGGAGGAGGAGTGTGCTCATTTGAGGAGATTACAGTAGATTTTGATTCTGATGAGGACACAAGAAATTTGCATCTTAGGAGGTTGAGGAGGACTAGCTAGACCATGACTTTAGATATGACCCCTTTTTTTGCTTTTTGTTGAAAATAATTACAAGTTGACAGGACTACATGATACAGGATAACTTATAGATGACATTGAAAAGGCTATCCCCCCCCCCCCCCTTTTTTTGTCATGATGATGGATTGTACATTGTAAAATTTGATCCACCATTAAATGAGACATCTTTTATTTTTACTCTAATTTCTACCTAAGCCACCCTTTGGGGTTTTCAACTTAGCGAGCATTCTTTCTTTCTTCTCTTTTTTTTCTCATTTTTTTTATTTCAGCAAAAGAATTAAATGAATGATGTTCTAGGTACAAAGAAAACAAAATATTTTATGTTATGATTTGGACCGCACCTGAGACAACTTGCCTATGTATCCCTTACATCACTTTTCTGTCAACCATTTCTTTTAGGGGGAATCAGGTCTATGTAGTTCTGATAGGGATCTCGTGAAGTACAATGCTTAGATCATCCCTATCTTGTCTTGTATAAAACAGTTCATGAGCTTTTCCACTACTGCCATGCAAATGCTATATATGGGATTTTGGATTTTTTTTTTATGCCATAATTAATTATTCCTTTTGCCTTTTTCTTTTATTTTGTTTTATTTTGTTGCTTTTTTTAAGATATCCCATTTAAAGATGAATTAAAAAAAATTAAAACAAATCAGAAAATTCAAACTTTTTATTACTAATAAGAGTCCAATCATTAGTACATTAGAGGATTAGCCTAGAAGGCGAAATACAAACTCAAAAGGACATGACCTAACAAACTCAAATTGAAAGAAAAAATTAATAGAAAATAGACTCAAAAGACCCAGACTCAGGCCTACTAACTCAGACACGGACTCAAAAGACTTAGATAGGGGTACAGCAGTGCTAGCACTCTTCTCAAAGTACTAATTATCAGGTAAAACTTAAGATTGTTGGGTGAGCTCGGTGGCTCAGAAAAGGATTTGTGGTGGTGCTAGACTTAGGTCTAGGAGCAATGATGTCTCCGCTATCAATGAAGTCTTGAATTTTATGTTTCAGAGTATTACATGCATCAGTTTTGTGCCCCAACCCTTGATGATAGTCGTAGTGCTCAGTAGTATTATAACCCTTGGGCAAGGGTTTGGAAGAGGTCATAGGTCTAAAGGCTTAACCAGATTAGCCTCTAAGGCTTTCTTGTAAACAACGCTGAGGGGCATGCCTAGCTTGGAAAAAGTCCTCCTTTCCAACCTCATTAGCTGGTGATAAGAGACAATATTTACCTCTCATTCTCTTTTGGTAGAGGAGTTAGTGGTGTAATTATTGTTCTTATGATAACTTGAACTAGAGGATTCATCTTTGATTTGTCCCGATTGAATCAAATCCTCAATCTTAGAGGCAATGGCAATGAGAGCTTTGAAGCTGGGAAGGTATTGAGTTTGCATATAAGCCTGATATTGGGGGAGGAGGTTTTTGATGATGATTTCAATTTGCTGTACTTCAGATGGATGATTCACCATTTATGCTACTTTCACCCTCCACCTTGTAAGGAATGCAGTGAAGGACTCTCTTTGGCCTTGCTTAGTGGTTTTTAGATCTCTGCAGGTGACATCCACTTTAATGTTTTAGTGGTATTGTTTGACAAAAGCATTGCAGATATCATCCCAAGTTTTCTTATGATTTTGGTCTAGATCTAATAACCACTTAACAGCAGCTCCGGTCAATGACTATTAGAATAATTGAGCAAGGAGCTCATCATCTACACCAAAGGGTCTCATGGCACCCACATACATTTTAAGGTAAGTTTTGGGACACGTGGTGCCATTAAGCTTCCCCATGATCGATATTTTAAATTTTGGTGAAACTTGTGCATTTAGGAAGAGAGCTAAAGAGTCAACATCTATCATGTCTTCATGCTTCTTGACGTTCTTGAGTGTTCTCTCCATGGCCTTAATTTTCTCCATCAATTTCTTAGCTTCGAGAAGCTAGAGAAATCTCCACTTTGAAAAAGATTCGCAATGAAAGAGAGAATGGTTGTGTTCAAGTCCATGATAGGAGAGGTTAGAGTTTCAAGTGCTTTCCCATTATCAGTGAGATTGATAATGGGAGGAGTAAAAGTAGGGGCATGGCTAGTCCCGACTTGGGTAGATGCAAGCTCAACACGAGCAGGAGGAGGAGTGACAGTGGCATTAGTCATTTCTTTGACTTCATTGATGATCGATTAGCGTTGGGAGTTGAAGGCATCAGTAAAGGTGGCAAATTGGGCATTGAGAGCATTAGTGAAAGTTTTAGCTTATGTCTTAAGAGTGGTGGTGAGAGTAACTTAAAAAGTTTTCTCTTGTTTTTTAAAGAGATTGGTGAAAAAGATGCTCATTGTGCCTTGGTCAAAGGGGCTGGAGGTGTTAGCCATCGGTACCTTTAAAACAGAAAATAGAAAAACAAGTAAGAATACAAAATTGTGAAGAAAAAAATGAAAAGTGTGTCGGGAAAAGGATTCCTCCAATGTGGTTGGTCATCGGGTTTACATATTGACAGGATGAGTGTGTGAGGTATTTTGGGGTAACGGACCATCGGTTTAGGTCTTTAACATGTTTGAGGGTTTACTTTATCAAGTTTCTCTTATCATGTATGCGTGCCAATGTTATGATGCATGCCAAAAAAGGTTTCATGGGTATATGCATAAATACTTCTATTATTATAGTACATAGAACCTAGGGTTAATGCTAGCGCGATTACATGCACTAGGGTGAAGAGTGGTTTGATTAAGGGTCCCTATTCCACTAGAGCATTGATATACCTAATCATATGTGAGGCAAGGAGCCTCGCATGGTTCCAATAGTACTAATTGCTCATTACACCACTGAAATGATCGGGAATTCGTCGTAGGGTGAAATATTTTTGCTATCTCCCAATATACTCAAAGAGAGTTGTCGAGTCAATGCTACTCACCATCCAAGAGTTTTCTTAAAGCTAAGGTTAGGCAAGTAGCCTTTATTATACAAAGTGATGCATGAAAGTCAAATTATACTTATTGAGCCAAATAGATATTATTTTGAATTTTTTTTCCTTAACCAAATAGTAATCCTCTTATTTTCCTTTTTATTTAAAAAAAGGTGGCAACCAATCCCTAATGAAATAGCCAGCTATGAAGCCTCGCTTGAGCACCGGCCAGATCCGCTAGAGGAAATCGGGATGCTTATTCGAGTTTAGACTCACAATGAAGCCCTTGGATTTGGATTTGGTTGATTTTGAAAATGATTTTTGGGGGTCGCCACCCCAATTTACTTTTAAATGGGAAAATTAAGGAAAACCCAATTGACTCCAATTTGTTAATTTTCAATTAATTTACCTAAGGATAAAATCACTAGTCTCGAATCAAGTTGAGTTTGGGAACTACATTTTTAGTTTTAAATAATCTAAATTTAGCTCTTAAATTTAATTTGACTTAAAATTTAATTTCACGAATGACAAATGTTATATGACAATTAATGCATAAGTATGGTATGAGTACAAGGAGAAAATAAAACATCCACAAATTAATTAAAAAAAGGGGAAAGGAGAATGATTGGGATTTGGATATGCGGTTTGAATTTAGATTTCAAATGTGCCTATGTACCTCATTGAATGGGGATGAAAACTTACGTAGTTCATTTCATAATTAAGTGGAGGGGTTTAAGAGTTATTCAGATTGATTAGTTTGATTGGTTATTCATATTGATTAATTTGATTGGGGTTTGAGAGAAAAAAGGCTGATACCTTGGCTTTTGGTGGGCAAAGGGTTTTACCAAACTGAAATTCCGTTTTATCGAGATCAGGTGATTGGATTGATTGGGAGACTAATTAATTAATTAAAAAGTTAATTAATTAATTTAGATGCAATGTGAGTTAAGAAAATGATTAATTTTGGAGGATTAATAAACTAATTAAAAAGATTAATTAACTGATTAATATGATAAAAAAGGTGGATGGATTAATTAATTAAAAAGATTAATTAATTAATTTGGATGAAGGATGGGTTTAAGAAAATGATTAATTTTATTTTAAAAAGTGATTAATTAGTTAATTAATTGAGTGATTAAAAAAAAAGAGAATTTTAGTTAATTAAAAAGATTAATTAACTTTGTTAGGTTGAGGTAATTAATTAATTAAAAAGATTAATTAATTAATTAGAGACCGGTTGGAGGGAGATAAAGAGAGGAATTAGAGGATAACTATCAACTCTAACTCAAAGTGTATTTGAAATGAAGAAATGGAAGGACTATTTATAGGAAAAATGAGGTGAGGGTGATATGGGAAGTGAAAATATGAAAAGATGAAAAGAATAGGATTAAAAAATATTAAAAAATGAAAAAGAGAGGTCATTTTCGGAAATTGGATCTAGCGGGCAGCGCGTATCCGTGTTGTTTGCGCTGCTCTAATGCTGCTATAGCGTGTGGGAAGTGTGGCGAGCCGTGTCAGACAAACACTGGTGCCACGTCCCGCTGCCACAGACGAGGAGCTGCATCAGATTCTGACACAACTTTCTTTTTTTTTTTTAGGGATTGATTGGTTTGGAGTTTAGAAAATTTAGATGTTTGGATAGCAATGTCACTAAGGCTAAAAAAAAATTTCTTTCAGGAGCGCTACCCCTAAACCCCCCCTTCGCTAACCAGCTAGTGGGATCGTCATAATGGCTCCTCGTAGCACGTTAAACTTAACAGGTGTTAAGGTGCGGCTAGATGATGAGGGTGCAAAATTAAGAGTTCACAACAACCCCATCACTATCTTCATTTTTTCTTCATGGCCATGAAGGATGCAAATAAAGGTATGTTGACAATAACAATAGCTATCCCCTAAACAAAAGCCTACCCAAATGCATAACATTCTTTCCTCTCCAACCTGTCAGTTTTTCTTAAGAGAGCATTGATGACATTCTTAGCACGCTCAGGGTAATTTGGATCAACCCATGCAAAAAATCTGCAATGCTCGCGAGGGGTTTGCATAAAAAAAAAAAAAGTCACCAATCAATCATTTGTAGGACATATACATACCAAGGTACAAATTTTACTTACCCCATAGAATTTGCAACCATAAAAACGCCTCCCCATATTATCTTTAGTCCATGAGGTTTGAAGAGGAGTTTCTTCGCTACACTCACAGATTGGGGGTCCATATTCTATATGGGAGGATGACATTGTTGAGGATATTAAAGATGAAAGGATATAGATGAGATTCAAAATGAGATTCAAAGTAAGGTACACTATGGAATACGAGAATTCCTAAGAGCACTATAGGAAATGGTGAGAGAACTAGTATATGATAGGTGAGAAAGATAAATAGATGTATAGGAAATAGAAAGAGTCTTAGTTGAAGGAGATAGTGCGTGGGTGAGCTAATATGGCTGAGAAACGTCCATGGGTGGGCTGATATGGTTGAGAAACGTCCATGGGTGGGCAGATGTGGCCAAAATAAAAAAAGAATTTAAATGGGTTTAGGTGCTCCACGTAAGCATTCCGTCGATCTTAGTAACGGAAAATGAGTTAAGGTACTTTAAAGTACATTTTATATTAACGTTAGTGATTTTTAAGTGCTGAAATTGAGTTGAGAGACGATGATGGGTATTAGTCAATTAAGGGACGACAGGTGCAATTCACCCATTATATAGGTTTTGTACCTATTTTAGTTTGGTCACGCTATTTTAATCTTGCTAGCTGAGTCATAATACATGCCTTTAATTGGTCATACTATTTTTTTTCTTTTTACACAAAAAAAAATTATATGTCAACAATAACCACAATATTTTTATATTTTTCATTGCCAAATTATATTTTAAAAAAACATGTATTATATAGATATTTTTGAAAAATATGAATGAATGTGATAAAATCATTAAAAATTGTATAATTTAGAATTTTTTTTAAAGTAATTAGGCCATATAATTTTGATGGGTAATAACATATTTTTTTCTTTGAAAATTTTGAAGAAATCAAGTAATAATTTACCAAATAGGAGAGATGGAGGCGAGATATGAATAAAGGCGGGCAGTAATAAATGGTTGTCTTTCCCAGTTTGTGATAACTGATAAGTCGCTCTCCACTCCACACAGTCACACTATTTTACCCAAATGTGAACCAACACAACACAACACTACTACTCCATCAAAACGAAGAAGAAGAACAGATCTTTTTCGTCCTCCCATTTATTTCAATTTTTGCTTATTTACTGTGATTCATTTCTGGGTTCTCCAATTTAAACCTTTCTGGGTTCTGGGTTCAAATATCATTATACAAGTAATCAATCAATCAACCAATCAAAACCCAAATGAATTTTGGAGTAATGAACACCACACCAACTCCTTCCTCTGCTTCTCGCAATCCATGTCTTGCTTCCCGCAATTCCAAGTTTCCCCTGTAAGTCTCTGATGTCCATAATCTATTTTCTTGAAAGAGTAATACCTGAATAATTATGTGGAATTTATTCTGTTTTGAATGTTATTTTGCTTCTGAATAGGCTGTTGCCGCAGGCAATTTGTACCTCTCAAATGGTTTGTTGTTTCTCTAACCTCTCAAAATGTAGTAATAATAATAGTAATAATCCTTTGGGCTGGTCTAAGCAACAGCTGAACAAGTGCATGTTGCCATTGGAAGCGGTAGTGACTTCCAAATCTCAACATTTCTCCACTGCACCTCTTATTGGTGATGAGAAGATTGGAGTTTTGTTGCTTAATCTTGGAGGTCCTGAGACTCTTGAAGATGTGCAGCCTTTCCTCTTCAATCTTTTCGCTGACCCGGTAAATGCTCTTACTTTTGCATTCCATTTCCGAACCATTTGGTTTAAGCTCTGTTTGATTTCAGCATATTGGGATATCATGCAGTGGAACAATTGGTTGTGTTTGTTGGAGTTTTTATCTTTTTAGCTGAATATAGCATGAGCATTAAATTTTCACCTACATATCTCAGGACATTATACGTTTGCCAAGGTTGTTTCGTTTTCTTCAAAAGCCCTTGGCACAATTCATATCTACTGTAAGGGCACCCAAGAGTAAAGAAGGTTATGCTTCAATTGGTGGTGGTTCGCCTCTGCGGCAGATAACTGATGCACAGGCATGTGGCTTTTTTTTTTTTTTTTTTTTTTTTTTGTGTGTGTGCGCGAGTGCGCGTGTGTGTGGGTCTAACCTTCATTGTTGTAGTTGCTTAAATTGTTCTTCTGTTATCTGGAGGTTCATATGAATTGAACGAAAAGTATAGTGCATTGGCTGGTGGGGAAGGCTTACCAATGCACACAAAAATTTCCTACAAAAATTGCTTTCTTTTTCTGTTGATTCTATCTATTCCTTTCCTTATCCTAATTCTCCTTGGCTATCTTCTTCTTTATCCAGGCTGAGGAATTGAGGAAGTCCCTTTGGGAAAAGAATGTCCCAGCAAAGGTGTATGTTGGTATGCGCTATTGGCACCCATTCACTGAAGAAGCCATTGACCAGGTATTATTATTTGTTTTTTTTTAGTGTATCAGTTTAATTTCCAACGTTTCTGGTAATACTTAATGGCTTAATGAACAGACTTAAGTGGTTATTTTTTGGTTATGTGGTAGATGATGTTAGACTGATCTTCTTTTGTGAGCATATGGATAAATGCAATAGTCATGAAGTGTTCTTCCAGTTTTTAACAATTTAGTTATTATGGTTTTATTGGGCATGTCTCTACATGTAGATTTATTAACACAGTGGAACTGAAAAGTAATTTCTGAAATTCTTTAAATGATATTGGGTGGGATCCTTCTGCCCTAGAACCATGGATTCACTTATAATGTATGTTATGCAAACTAAGTTACTCAAACTTAGGTAGCCTTGTTGGGTGCATTCCACATCTCTACTAAGGTTAGGCTCAAATTTTTTCATTTGTTTTTCTTTGCAACTTGGAGTATCATACTCAAATACCCATGTCATTTCTAGGAGTCTAATAAGTGTTCAAGAAGGGTATTTTAGGGTGAATTGAAGAGTTGCCGTAACTTAGTATGAAAGGGGTTTTATTCAATTACTATCCTTTTTCAAGATGAATTACTTTTTGTCTTAGAATCTTAATGCTATGAACTCAGTTCTATTACATTGAGTACTTAGTAATCTGATTGAATTTCATTATGCTACATGTACTTCTACTGTTTGAAGGCTCCGACTCAATTATTTTGACTTAAATGGATTTTGGTTAATTTCTGTGGTCCAGTCAATTTTCTTACCCTATTGTTCCTGTACTAAAAGATTCAACTTTCAAAAACTTGTAGCTTGTTTGTGACATATACTTTTAAATTTTTTGGTATTTCTGTGGTATTTGATTGAATGATTTGACATCAAGTTGCATTGAATTCTGCAGCTTTCATTTCTTTACTTATATATATATGTGTATATATGTGTGTGTGTGTGTGTATAATTTTACTTTTCGCTTATTTTATGAGAAAATTAATTCTGGTGGGTATGTACTAGATTGCATTGGTAATAAAATCTTTTTACTTGTTGGCATCTGTCAATACCTTAACTGGTGTTTATATGGATCTAATTACTGGAGGTTTGTTCGGTTGTTAGATAAAAAGAGATGGAATCACGAAGCTTGTTGTGCTTCCTCTTTATCCACAGTTCTCTATATCAACTAGTGGTTCCAGCCTTCGTCTCTTGGAGAGTATATTTCGGTGAGTATAAAGAACATGAAAAATAAAAAAAAAATAAAAAAACAATTTATGATATTTTGAATGTTCTTAGAATTAACATTTTGTGGTGGTCACCAGGGAAGATGAATATCTTGTTAACATGCAACACACTGTGATACCTTCCTGGTACCAGCGTGAAGGATACATAAAAGCGATGGCAAATTTAATTGAAAAGGAATTAGAAAAATTTGACAGGCCTGAGAAGGTAGTACCTATTTAAATGCACTCACAGCATCTTATTTATACGTTACCCAACATCTTACTAAATGCAAATACTTATCACTTCTCCATGTACTCATCACCTTATAGTTGCTTAGACTCTTTAGTTTACCCTGAAGTTTCTTCAGATATGGATATGAATATGATACATAGACTCTTCAAATTATTGTGAAAAACTTGTGAAGCTTTGACAATAGTTGGTCTAGACATCTTGTACTCTGAGTTCAAGTAAATAAACAGTTGCTATATGCTACTCAGATTGCTATGGGAATCATTAAAACTATTTAGCTGCTAAGAAATAATTGTGAACTTATTGAATTTCTGAAATTAATTGAATTTATTTTTGGCTGATAATTTAATCTGCTGAGCTGAGGCAAAAGATTTAAGTTCTCAAGGACTAAGTTCTCTTATTTTACCGCATGAGTTAAATATTTAAACTACAGATCAGTAGAACATGATAATACCATGTTACACACACACACACACACACACACACACTGTTGTCAAAAGGCGAGTTGGTTGCTGGTAGGGGTGAGCATAACCGAACCGAAACCGAAAAACTGAACCGAACTGACTGGTTCGGTTTGGTTTTTAAAATAAAAAACCAAATTAAATTTTGGTTCGGTTCGGTTTTAGCCAAAAAAATTTCGGTTAGGTTTAATCTATTTATGTAAATATTATATATATATTCAAACTATATTTTATATATAATATATTATATATTATTATGTATATATATAATAATATAATAAATTTGATATATATATAATATATTATTTATAAATATTTTATGTATAATTATTTTATAAATAATAAATATATATAAAATAAAAAATGTCTGAATCTATTAACCGAACTGAACCGAAAATATGAAGTTCGGTTTCAGTTCGATCTTTATAAATTATAACTTTGGTTTTTTGGTTTTTTTGGTTCGGTTCAAATTCGGTTTTTTTTGTTCGGTTCGGTTTTGAACCGAACCGACCATTTGAACAGCCCTAGTTGTTGGATTAGGTGTGAGCAAGTTGAGGCCATACAAAGCACCAAGTCTAGGTTAAGGTGATACGATTTCGTCTAGGGTGCCTAGATGAGCACTTGGACCATGGTGCTCTCATCATTCACTTGATGGTCAATGTTTGTTTTTTTACTTTTGCCATTTAAAAAATTCACTCATGAATCTTAGGCTTGAGAAGCAAAGGCTCCTATGCATGGCATATCAATTGTACAAGTAGAAAAATATGAAAACAGAGGTGGATTGGTAGAAGGAAACAGAAAAGAGAATGTACCCTATCATTCTAGTAAATTAGTAGATAAGTTATCTTTGTTTTGTTTCTTTTGCTCTTGTTTGGTTCTTTTGCTCTTAGTGCATGATATTACAATATTCTTTTGTCAAGCATGATACATGTATGATGATGTGGATTTTACTATTTTGAGCAAAAATGCTGTTTTAATTTTTCTCCTGCCACTTTTGCTAGGTTGTTAATTGTGTGTGTGTGTGTGTGTGCTGTAGGTTGTGATATTCTTTAGTGCTCATGGGGTGCCACTTGCTTATGTGGAAGAGGCTGGTGATCCATACAAGGCAGAGATGGAGGAATGCATAGATTTAATAATGGAAGAGTTAGAGAAGAGAAAGATCACTAACTCATACACTCTTGCCTATCAGGTACTTTGGCATTTCTTATTGTCATCTTAATCTCACTATTTCTTGATTCACAAATGGTTACTTCTAATATATTGACTAACATGATTAGCATCTGTAGCCTACAATCCACTTATGTAGAATATAATGGTTTGGAGGATTTTTTCAACAGTTGTCTCAATAAGGCTTCTCCACTGAAGTAGGTTTTGGGTAGGTCGTGATGGTGACAGATAAAAGGACTGCAAATGAGCCAAGTTGGGCCCAACTTTGAAAAACTTAAACTTGGCTTGTCAAATTTTTAGTGCGCTCAAGTTTGTCTCTTCTAAATTTTAATAAACTTGAGCTTAGGTCATCAATCTTAAAGGGCCAAAATGCTAGGCTCATCCAAAAGCCCAATTATTGATAGGCCAGATAAGTCCCTCAAAATTACAAAAGCATCAAGTCAAGGCCATTTAGGCAGCAAAGTATATCAAGGAGTGGGGCTAACATGATTAATATTTAGGAATGTGAACATTTTTTCCGTTTTGTTATTGTGGGTTCAATAAACTCTATTAAAAATTGCTTAACTATACTAATTCATAGGAATCTTGGAAATCACAGTGATTTCATTAATTCAGAGAAGCTAAAACACTCATATACACACACGTTCAACGTTGATTTAACCTTGAAGTGTAGAGACTTAACCTACAAAACCATATAACATTTTCCTCCATTTGCAAGTTTCACCATGGCTTCATATGAGATGAATCCTCATTTACAAAACTTGTGTTAATGTGGAAATAGATATCTGAATTGTTTTTGGCACAAGCTGAATTCTAAAAACAGGATATTTGGTGGAGTCTGTAAGGTGGCCCGGGAAGATACTTTGTTTGGATATGAGCAATTATGCTTACCATGCCTGAGTCCAAGTGCTAGAAAGAGCATGAACACCAGATTTTAGAGAAAGGAATACAAACCACTCTTGAAGAGGAGTTTTTGAGTGCAATTCATAAGTGAATTGCAGTTCAGGTCAAGAAGCTATAAAATTTGAAGTCCTTGAACCTTGCTATTTGACCAGCAATTGAATAAGGGGGAAAAAAAATTGTGGCTGAGGCATAATCTTATAATAACATCTGAGATCTGATGAGCTGATTGTGAATTTCATGTCAAATACTGAAAAATTTGCATAATCTTATAACAGCATCTGAAATCTTGGTGAGTTGATTGTGAATTTCATGTCAAATACTGAAAAGTTATACTTTTTTTTTCTTTAATTGGATAAAATGCATTGATTGAGATTGACCTTATGATAATATATTTGTCTGAATTGATGCTAGCATATGGACATTAAGCTTTTCCATAACACCACCCTTTTCTCACAGGGTCTTTTTTTTTTTTTTTTTTTTTTTTTTTTTTTTCCTTTTAACTTTCATAGTCAATCACTTGCTATAATTTGAGTAATTTTACAGAGCCGAGTTGGACCTGTGGAATGGTTAAAGCCCTATACTGATGAGACGATCATTGAACTTGGAAGAAAAGGGGTTAAGAATCTTCTTGCTGTCCCAATTAGGTATTCAATTTTGTCAACCACCAAATAATGATTTTACTGGATTCTTTATTTGAAGTAGCTGCATATCTTATGCAAGTTGGTTCATTTATAACTCAAATGTTTTGATTTTGGACATTGAAACTCAAGTTGTTTCTTAAAAATTGATGTCTCATTCACAGCTTTGTCAGTGAGCATATTGAAACTCTTGAAGAAATTGATGTTGAGTATCAAGAGCTGGCTCTTAAGTCTGGTATAGAAAAATGGGGACGAGTCCCTGCACTAGGATGTGAACCAACCTTCATTTCAGATTTGGCAGATGCTGTGATCGAATCTCTTCCATATGTTGGGGCTATGGCCATTTCAAATCTTGAAGCTCGACAGGTACTCACTGCTAGCTTTCACAACATTTTTAGTGAAATGAGATGCTTGAGGTTTGCTGTTTGTAGACTTCATCATGTAATTTCTTGATGCTAATGGAACATTGTAGATTATTTTATCCATGTGAGGTGTACACATGCTTTTTATGTGGGTGCATATGGGTGTGTGTGTGTGTGTGTTCATGCATGTAATGTTTTGTGTGGGTCCAGACATATATAGTTGTGCTCTATTCAAATAAAATAAATTACATACCTTCAGTTCTATAAGAGATTATTTACTTTGATCTTACTGAGAATCCTCATCTAACCTATTACGTAGCTATGCAATTATGCAATTAGTCCCAGACCCTGCCGGAGTTATGATCATCCTATTCCTGCTTGTACAACTTATTTCTGTTGAATATGGCAGTGAGGGGAATATTTTTCCTCCCTATATCAGGATATTTAGTCTTGTAGTAGCCTGTGAAATCAAGCGCGAGGATATGCAACCAGTTTTATGGTTCTCTACAACTGTTATTGGCCATGTTGTCTTTTATGGGCACCAGGGCAGTGAGCATAATTGAGCTTCTTTTTTTTTTTTGTCCCTCTTTTCAAATGCATGTTGTCTTTGTGTGAATATTAGTTGAATATATAATCTGAATAACAATACTAAGTCCCTCCTTTGGTTGGATGCAAAATGGCAGTGGTTAATTAACAGACTTTTACCCAAGCATGTTGCATTATTTACTAATTTTTTTTTTAAATAGGGAAACATGGCAGCTTTTGACTGTCCAGGTCGCCTGAAATGTCGTCAGATTTTCTGATTCATTGTTTATCCAGCTGGTCAATGTTTGTTGTTGGAAAAAAAAGGGTAAGAAATACAGATTGGATGATCAGGAGGATAATTAATAATAGAACCAAATGCTCTTCTAGCTATGTGAAGGAATAGCAAATTTAAGGACATAAGTAAAGTAAAAGACTATGTTCTCATGAGTCTATTTCACATGCTTTGATTGGAATGATGCCCTATACGAAGAACAGCCTAGTATCTTTTTTAGAGTTCAGTTTAATAACGAATTCAAAATGTGATTTACTGAATTTTCCTTTCCTATAATTCTCTCCCCTTCTCGTCTGGGCCTCCTGTATGTTTATTATCACTTCCCTTGGCTTTTCCCAGTGGAGAATGAAAGTCATCAGGTACATTAGGAGGAGAAGTATCCTTGGCTTTTCCAGGTGGAGAGCAGAAGTTGCTGATGGTACTAGGGGAAAAAGGAAGGATGCTGTTTCCATGTTGGATTATGGAAAGGCTTATGGTTGCATAAGATGGATTTTCTAGGTATAATATTGGAGAAGGATTCTCATTCTAGATGGAGTGTGGACTAGAGGCTGTTTGTCTTCTGACCAAAACTATAATTAATAAATGGTATTTCATAGAAGTCAAAACTTTGACATGCTTTTCGGAGATTGCCTGTAGCTGGACCAAAACTAATTATTCTATTTTAAATTCATTTCCTAGGGAATCTGAAAACCTTGACAAGTTAAAATATGGCCAACATATAAATATGATGTTTTTGTTCCCCGTGTTATCTGTATGAAATCGTTTTAGAAATGTTTTGTTCTCTGCCATTTTATTTTCTCACTAATGATGCTACATTTTTTTTTAATTGCTGCATGTCTGATTGATGGTTTCCAAATCTCTGCAGTCGTTAGTTCCTCTTGGAAGCGTGGAGGAGTTGTTGGCCACATATGATTCAAAACGCAGGGAGTTACCACCACCTGTGACTGTGTGGGAGTGGGGTTGGACAAGAAGTGCAGAAACTTGGAATGGAAGAGCTGCTATGTTGGCAGTTCTTGTTCTATTGGTTCTCGAAGTCACCACCGGTGAGGGGTTTTTGCACCAATGGGGTATATTGCCATTGTTTCATTGACAAATAGCATGCACATAAATTACACCAAATGTAAATTTTGTTCTTGAAATGTTACCCTTATGCACTAAATTGGCATCTCTACATGCGTACTGGACAGTGAGGCAATATTGTCCACCATCCTACTAGATTGAATCTGAGGGTGATATTATCATAGGTACAGTCTGAATAACAAATCTGCTAAGAGGTGGAAAAATTATATTATAGATATATATATATATATATATATATATATATATATATATATATATATATATATATATATATATATATATATATATATATATATGTATATTATTTTGTTGACTTGAATAATATTTTGGTTCTTAGACATGTTACTTTGTATTATAATATTCCCTGAATGCATGCATACCTGTTCTATCAAGTTTTGCATTAAACTTCATATTGAGAATCTATATTTGACGAAGAAACTAGCATAAGAATCAATTATTGTAGCTTTGCAGTTCCACATGACGCAGATGCTACAATCCTTCTTTTACACAAATTTCTCTTAACATGAAAGTTTTGTCTTAGGATAGAATAGAAGTTTAAGGGCAATTACAATGAAGAATTTGATGTAAGGATAAATTTTATAGTAATTAAATATAAGATATTGAATGAGTTTATATCTAATTGGGATCTCTAATTTGAATAATTAGTTTTTGATGCTGACACTCTTATAATTGTAACATTTTTTCATGATATCAGAGGGTTTGATTCAAGAGAATTAGATTAAAAATCATGATTGAAAGAATAATTAATTAATAAGAGGAAGAATGGGATTTGGAGTTTATATAGAAATGGATTTTTCAACTTTGAAAATTAGATCACCCAAATCTCTATTAAAAAAAAAGGCTCTTTTTAGTAATAGATTTCAAAACATAGTCATATTTACTTTCATAGTTGTAAATCTGTGAATTCAAAATCTCAATTTACGTTACAAGAAATTAGTGTTTAATGTAAAGAATCTAATCAAACATAATAGAATATAATCAAACAAAATTCAATACAACAATAAACTAAAATTTTATATTATAAAAATTAATATATTATATTTGAGTCTATCAAACATTCCCAAAACATCTATTTAGAGTCCATTAATTAAGTTGTAAGCATAATAATTAAGTAGCCATTATTGCCTGTTATCACACACAACTTTTTAACTGATTTGGTATTCTCCACTTGCATGGACTTCCTTGACCCTCTTGTCATATTCATCTTCTTCAACCTCTGCAACTACATCATCATCATCATCATCATCATCTTTTGTTCCCCATCCAAAGCCCTTAACAGGAACAGATGATGGTGGTCGGTTTCTTGCCTCAGCTACAATTTTCATAATCTCCTCCTCGCTTTGACCAGAAAAGCTTGGGTTACCTCTCTGGTAATAAACTGCTTGGCTTGACTCTTTTAGCTCCTTTGGCAAATTCTTTAAGAACCATGGGTGGCTTTTGATCTCTTTAATTGTAATCCTCTGCAATATAAAGAATAATATACAGGTCAGTTTAGATAAATGATTATTTAAAATTATTGTGGATTTAGACTTGATTTTGTGTAAAACTATAAAAAAAAAAAAAAAATACACATGATTACAAATTTCAAATGTTCAATAATTTCCTATTCAAATGGACTCTGTATGAATTCATTTCAAAATGTGAAAGTAGTCCATATGACCTGATACATTTCGATTAGAAATATTTAAGTGAAAGAATTCAATGTAATTAAATTTTATAAATATAGTTAAATTGAATTTTTATCTAAGAATATTTTAAATATGGTGTGTGTGTGTATATATATATATATATATATATATTCTAATTAAATTGAATTCTTGTAAAATGACTATATATATATATTAAAATCAATTTTTTTTCAAGCTCTATATATATATATATATATATATATATATATATATATATATATATATATATTCTAATTAAATTGAATTCTTGTAAAATGACTATATATATATATTAAAATCAATTTTTTTTCAAGCTAAAAGAATAGAATTTTATAAATTGTTTTTTTCCAAATATGAAAATTAACAAAATTAAATTCATTTAAATTAAATTCTTGCAGAATATATATATTATATAGGATTTCAAACAAAGAGTAAATGAATTTTATATTATATGGAAATAATCTTATATACGGTTAGATATGATCTATTGTGAAAATGATTCACATAAATCATGTCTTGGCAACAAGAAATTTACTGGTTTTAAAATTTATTTATGTCAAAATTTGAAAGAAGATGCTGCAATTTTGGAATGGAGCTTACTCTAAAAGGATTTGCAACAAATATTCGAGAGAGAAGGTGTCTGCAGTCTTGAGAGACATGAACATAGTCAGGGATTTTGTATTGTACAGCCATTATTCTCTGCAGAAGGAGAACAAAGTTATGAAAAATGAACAACTCATGAATCCTTTATCAAAATTGAAAAATGGGAGTTAATATTTGACCTGAATTGTTTTCCTAAAATTTTTAGGGTCATCTTGATCTTCAAAAGGGTATGCTCCCACCAACATTACGTACAGTGTAACTCCACATGACCACACATCTGCCAGCTATTAACACCAGAAAAATAAATAAATAAAACTGATTGGTCAATGATTGATGCGGGTCAGAAAATAGAATAACGGACTTCATAGTTTTTGAAATAAAGGGATAGTTTACTGTATAAGTCAATTTTAAAAAGTCATAACTTTCAATTACGAATGAATTACAGAGTTTATAATATATCAAATCGAAACTTGTTTATAGACCTATAATTGTGTTAGGGATTTACTTAACACCACCCACTTTTGGGCCCAAATTCAACCTTTTGAAATTGTTTTGGAGGCTTTAAAATTTTTTGTTTGATTTTTATGCACTTTTTAGACTATTTTGTTAGATTTTTTTTTGTTGGCTTTTATTTCGGCTTTTTTCTAAGTCTAGGGTTTCGTCATTGAAACATATAAATATGTCTATTATTGTTGGGGAGAACAGTTTTGACAATTTAAATGAAGAAATAATTTTCTTTCTATTTCGGTATTTTCTTTGAAACCAAAGAATTAAATGCCCAATTCCTAAAATTCTTAAAATCAACATGTTTTAGTCTATTACTTTTTGGAATTTGTGTGTGAATCAACGTACTACAATTATTTTTTCTCTAAATTGATAGTTCCGCTGTGTCAATGGTATTTTCTAGTCAGCTTCTACATCAAGTTAGAATGAATCCTTTATTTGACGGAGTCTAAGGATGTACTGTGTACTCAGTTTATGTATTTAAAAATTACTTCTGAATACAGCCCCATGAATTAAACAATGAATGATAAAAAGATGAGTAGATTTTTATTTTTTATTTAGCAGGTTAGCCCTTGATATTGATGTAAATTAGAAACTAAATATTCTCAAAGCAAAGAATTGTAGGATTGTTTATTCTCATCTTTATTATTTAAAGTATTGGGTGGGAGACAAAAAATTCTTACTCACCTTAAAATTCTAAATCTATATTTGATTCATGAAATTAATTAGAAATAAAATAATTATTAGATAAAGATTTGTTATTCCTTATTTTGGTTTAAATTTTTAGACAAAGAATACAAAAAATTAAAGAATTAGTATTTTTTAAACTATGTTTAATTCCACAATCCTATAATTATATTTGATTCGTAGAATAAAATGCACAAAAATAAGATAATTACTCTTAAAAAATAAAATAAGTTAGAAATAAAATAATTATTTCAATTCTAAAGAATACAGATTCTTTAATTTTTTTTTGTGAAATATATATTTTATAAAAATTATAAAATTATTATTCTATAAAATTAGTATATATCTTTGTCTAAAATTTAAATCAAAATAAGGAATAACTAATTCTTATATAATAACTATTTTATTTCTAATCAATTTTATTAGCTTTCAAATAAAGTTTATAGTGGTAATTTAAAGGAGAGGCCTATTTTAATTTCTAAGTTTGAGTTGTTGATCTGTTTCCATCCAGACAAAGATAATTAATTAGTAGTGCAAACTTAATTAATTTATGGTCAATACTTAGCAAACCTTAACTTGAAGCAAGCCTTTGTCAAAAAAAAAAAAAAAAAAAAAAAAAAAAAATCAAGGGTGAGTAACAAATAGAAGAGAAGTGTCCAAAAAGGCAGTGCAGTGCACATGTATTCAAAATCTGTATTGAACAATGCATAGAACTTTTTATTTCTTTTTATTGTTTTTAATGAGAGAGAATTCTAATTTAAAATTGTATTTATATTCTAAGATATATGCTTACCATTCAACAAAATGATTTTATTTATTTATTTATTATAATTATTTTTAAATCAACACGATAGACTAATAAAACGTTGGATTTGCATGTGCATTGAAGTTAACAAAATCTAGAAAATGACAAAATTCATGTTGCTCTCCATACATAAAGAAATAGTTCACACTTAATTAATGCCACATGATAATATTTTTATATTATACACCTCAATTAAAGGAAAAAAAAATTAATTAATATAACTTATATGTTCATTTCTTTCACAGAAAAAACAGAAATATATATTTTTTTATTATGTATTACTATTTTCATTCTAAAAAAATTGTTCAATATTTCTTTTTTAAAATATCCTAAAATATTTATCTACTTTAAAAATAAATATAGTTATTTATTTATTTTACTGTATTTTTAAAATTAATAAATAAATAATAATAAATAAGTACAAATAAGAATATAAGTGAAAAAATATAATAAAATTTATAAATTGACAAATAATTAATGATATTTTTTTAAATATAATAAAAAATAAATAATTTTTTAGTACTGAGAGAGTATTTGAATAATTTTTTATTACGTAGACAGTATTTTACATGACTCTAACTATAATTTTTCAAGTTGTAATTCCACTATCTTTATTTAACTTGTCAAAATATAAGAAAAAAAATTATTCAGTGTCACTTTTCTTGTATACCCAAACGAATATATATATATATATATACACACTAATTTAATTAGGAAAATATCTGAAAGCTCAACGCCAAAAGAAACTTTTTAAAATAATAAGAAAACTAAAAATTTTAAAAAAAATAAATCAAAGCATAATTTAATTAGGAAAATATATGAAAGCTCAACGCCAAAAGAAACTTTTTAAAATAATAAGAAAACGTGTATATATATATATAATAATTAATACCTTGCCATCATATTCACGTCGAGAGAGAACTTCAGGTGCAATGTATGCTGGAGTTCCTACAGTTGATTTTGGCCTTGAATGCAGCAGTGATGACTACTCCGACCAAACAAAATAAAAAATAAAAATAAATTTAATTAATTAAGTCTCTCTCTCTCTCTTTCTCTCTCTCTCTATATATATATAATGCGCATGATTAATGAATCTTATTATAGCTGAAATAATATAACATAATGTGTTTTATTTAATTAATTAGTTTCCAAACCTTAGAGTAACCAAAATCACAAATTTTTAATCGAGGTGCTGGACTTCCATCTAACAGTGTATTTTCCAATTTCAAATCTCTATGGCAGATTTGCTGTAATAACCAATAAAACAAATGTTCAGTAATTAATTAATTCTAATCAAAGACAGCCATTTAATTGATATCATATATAATTACCATACCATGAAGTGACAATAATCTACACCAGAAATCAGCTGCTGAAAGAAATATCTAGCCTGAACAAATTAAAGAAATTAATTAAAGTATTACCCTCTTAAAATTACTAATAATTAATTAATGAAATTGAAACAAAATTAATTAACCTCATCTTCACTGAATCGACCAGCAGTGCAGATTCTGTCAAATAATTCTCCACCAGCAGCATATTCCATTACAATGGCCAAATGTGTGGGAGTCAAAACCACCTATAAGTAAATTAAAGAATTGATTGTTATTCTTTTCAAATCAATCAAAAGTATTCTTGCATTAGTTTAGGCATGTCTCGAGACTAAACCATCTGTCCGAGTGAGAATAAAGCACACTAAAACGAGCGTCCTACGTATATAGAAATTATCTTCTAACTAAATGTTGTCCTTGAAAATCAAAACCTTATATCTTAATTAATAACGAGATTAGCAAACTTCCTCTAACGCTCAAACTTAAGAATTACTTAAATCTAATTAAATCAGAAACTAATTAATCAAACCAATAAATTTTATGAAATTATTTTAAAAATTAATTAATACAAATAAAAATACATGTGTTTACCTCTTTGAAGCGGATTATATTGGGGTGCCTGAGTGATCTGTGATTTATAATCTCTCTTGCCACATTCTCATCTATCTGTTAGATAACAACAACAACAACAACCAAAAGCATAAAGCGAAATGTGCAAATCATTTTTAGCAAAACCCACAAGACAAAAAGGAGAGAGAAAATATTTTCAAAGAGTAATTTTCCCAGGAACTAAACAGAAAATAAAAAAAAAAAATAAAAAAAAAAAAAAAAAAAAAAAAGAGGAATTTTAAATGACAAGAAATTAACCTTGTGACCACGCTCAATGTATTTCATAGCAACAAGCTGCTTCGTTTCCTTGTGCCTCAAAAGCCTTGCCACCCCAAAATTTCCAGCCCCCAAATCTTTAACTAACTCATATTTATCCATACTTTTCTGCACTTAAAAGACTCCAATCAAATCTTCTATAAACTACATATATAAATGATCTGATTATTATAAATTCTATTCAACGTTTATATAATAGTATGCATAAACTTCATGCAAATCCCTCTTTTCTTTTCTTTTTCTTTCTATTTTCTCATTTCTTGATAATTGAAACTAACCATGTAGGATGCCAAATCTCTCTCTCTCTCTCTCTCTCTCTCTCTGTATATATAGAACTTCAGATAATAAATAAGAAATAGTTGGCAGCTGGAAATTATGAGTGAGAGTGTGAAAGTGACACAAAGGAGAGTGACGGCACGTGGAGGTGGTAATAAAATATTCGGAAAGAGCTGTGTCTATACTGAACGTATACATTGGATATCAGTATTAATGTATTTTTATAGGATTAAAAAAAAATTTATAGATTTATTTCAATTAACAGTTTTTATAAATGACATTCGCATATTAAATGGACATCGAGTTGAAGATTTCTAAAATAATTGAAATAAAAGAATTAAAGGAATAAGAGAAGGGAGAGGAAAAATAATATAGAGAATGGGAATCCATGCATGAACAGCTTGAATCCAATCACTCTGCCAGTACTTCCATGACCAGCTTGCCTTGAATAGAATCGCTTATTATTTATTTATTTTTTGTTTTTAGTAATTTATTTATTTTGTTCGATCTCTGAAAACGCCGTTGCGAGAGGAGACAACACGGGGCCATGAATTCTGACTTTTGCAGGAAATTTTAGTTGGTTTGAGTATACAATGTCATTTATAAATTAACTCAATAGAAATAAAATACCTAAAAATAAAATACTTCAATTATTAATACTATATTATATAAGTAACCAGTAATATCATTAATTGATATGATATCATTGATTGATTTGTTTTATTACCTTCCTTCCATAAAATTTATCTACTATTCCTTTTTAAAATGTTCTAAAACGCTTGTCCACTTTAAAAATAAATATAAATATGTGTCTATTTTACATTTATCAATTGAAAAGTATAGAACTTGTATATTCTCAAAATTAATAAAAAATATAATAATGAATGAGTATAAGTAAAGGTGTAAGTGAAAAAATATAGCATTAAAATTTATGAGTTAGTAAATAATTAATGATATTTTTTTAAATAGTGTAAGAAAACAAAAGTACATAAATTTTTTTTTGAGATGGAAGGAGTACTTTTATTGAGTTAGTTTATGAGTGATGTACTATCATTAATTGATGTGTTTTATTTCTATTGGATTAGTTTATAAGTGATATGATATTATTCATTGACATGTTTTATTTCTATTAGATTAGTTTATAAGTGACATAATATCATTAATTAACGTGTCTTATTTCTATTAGATTAATTTATAAATAAAATGATAAACTCAATCTATCTAAAAATTTCTCCTAAAGAAATCATAACAAATTCCACCCTAATTTTAAGTTTTGAGTAGCTGGAACTTAGAGTATATGTTTGGTTTAATTATCTATACCAATTACTAGCTATTGTTGATAGCTGTTAGAAAAAATATTAGTAATTTGGTAAATAAACATATGAATATAATTATTTTACATATATAAATTATATTATGTTTAATTTTAATGTCTTATGAAAATAAAAAATATTAATTAAGAAAATTATACTTTTTTTTTTTATATATACTAATCACTTTAATTTTTTATATGCTAATTACTTAATTAGTGTGTAACGTGATATTTTATGATATATGCATTGGAAAATAAAAAATAAAAATATAAAGTAAATAATATTAATAAACTAAAGTTGATAGAAAATATAAGTTAGTTAAATATTTATATAATTACTCTATTTAAAAAATAGTGATTGAGTAAAAAATTTGGATAAATGGAGTTATAGATATTTATATATTTTTAATAAAATGATTGATTAAATCACTTTAAGGAATAATCGATACATCGACTGATTGTTGGTCGGTAATAACCTGTGATACCCAAGATTTCTTTGACTGACTAGAGTTAGTAATGGTACCATACTATATTGATTTAAATAAATATTGTGATGGTGAAATTAAATTGAAATCAGAAGAGATTCAATGTGACTAAGTGACCTATTTGCTCAAATTATGACACTAAAATGTTCATGTACTGTACTATCCAAGACTTTTCTAGCATATTAAAAACTATAAGAATATCATAAGAAATGATTTTAATGAACAATGTGACAATGAATGAAAATTGAAATCCATTTGATAAACATTTTAATAGTAAAATGAAAGTCAAATAGAGTTTGACTTAATATGACTAAGTTAATTATTTTCTTTGATGTGACACTAAAGTACTAGTGAATGAGCATGGACATAACACCTAAACATCGCCTAAGTCATTAGAGATAATAATAATGATATAAGAAGTTAATTTTAATCAAAACTATAATAGCAAAATAGGAATCAAATTTAGTTTGACCCAATGAGTTTACATGATTTACTTACTTGAACAATGCTATTAAAGGGTTAGTGAATATGCATTATAAAGTGAATAAAATTTATCTAATAATATTTCAAGTGTGTAGTGAAATTAGAAAATAAAAATATGTATACTAAAGTGACAGTAAAGAAATGAAAAATTTATCAAATTACTAAGTATGAATTATGCATATATGGATTTGTTAATGGACTTTTAGACTTTTAGGCCCAAGCCCATTAGATGACCGGCCCACAAGGCCTATGGATGAGTGAACATAAAATATTTCTAGAGTTAGAAATAGTTAGCCAAGACAAAATTGAAATAGGAAAAGCTAGCCATCAAATTTGACTTGGAAGCCACCATTTTTGACAAAGTTAAATCATTTTCCAACTTGAATTTTTACTTTTCCTACACCAAAGTTTACATTCATTTTTTCTCTTGTCACACCATCATGGTAATCACCATCTATCTAGAAGAGATCCTAGCCATCCAATTCAATTTAATCATGGCCATCCATCTTGATAAAATTCTATTCATTGAAATGGGTGTGATTAAATCACCACCATTCACCTTTCATATATAAGCGATGTGATGAGCATAATTTCTTCATTTTGTGAAACCCAATACATAATTCCTCTAGAAAATACACTCTAAATTTTTGAGCTACACCATAGGAATTCAAAATCAAGGCTTTCCAAGGTAAGAAATCATAATCATCTTCTCCTTTCTTTGTTCTAAGCATGACTTTGGTATGATAATTGCAAAAACTCTTCATTTCTATCATCCATATGGATCGGCCAAAGTGAAGTAAAATTATGAAATGCTTTTTTTGTATGTTAGTTAATGAAATATAAGATTTGGACTTTAGAATTAAGGGTTTAACATGAAAAAACAGACAAGGAAAGCATGAAACTCATCTAAGTGCACCAAGAAGCATTGTTCGGCCATTTTGATGAATGATTAAGGGAAGTGTTTTAAATTTTATTTAAAGGTATCTAAGGTTATTTTGGATGGAGAAAAATGGTTTGAAAGTATTAAATTGAAAGATAAAGACTTATTTCAAAACTTGAAATTTTGAAGGCATAAAACTAGTTAAAAGGGGACTTTATATTCTAATATTTGTTTTTGATATTTGATTGATCACATTTCATTTCCTGTTATACTAATTTCACAATTTAAAGGTCTATTTGAGAATTGGATAAGAAACTATAGGGTTTCCCCAAATTTGCCCTAAGTTGGAGAATTAGGGTTTCATAAACTAAAATGATTTAATTACAATTGTTTGATAAGAATTGATTGTCTAAGTGTTAATTTGATGAATTTATGATCAATTTGAATATTGGATGAGGAATTAATGGTTTTTTTCCCCAAATTCTAAGGTTTGGGGGACAAATTGGGGATTTGAGAATTGAACTTGAATCCATGAAATTGAAGGGGCAATTAAGCTTAAGAATGGTGCAACATGATTTGTATAATATTAATTTCAAATCTAATTGATATAAATAATTTTTCCCAAATTTAATGAGTTTGGTTCATTTATGGAATTGGAAGGTGAAAGTGGAATTAATTCCATTGAATATTGGAAATTGTTTAAATTGATTCTTGTTGAGTAATGTAAAGTTGAAATGTGAAATTGAGAGAAAAAGAATTATTTCTCCATAAGTGAATATATATGGCCATTTGGATAACAACTAAGGGAAAATGATAAAATTAGTAATATGTATATGTATAGTATGTCTTGACTTTAAATTAATAATTTAGTACTACAATTGACAAGATAATAAGTGTTAACTAAGTTGAGCTAAATTTAAACTAATGAGATAACAAGGTAATGATTAATGTATAATTGAAATGCAAAATCTGTAGAATCTAAAGACAAGGACAAGGACATTATCCAAAAGTGCAAGGAGCACTACTAGCATCAAGTTTAAACATAAATAGAAGCAAATGAGTCTAATTTGAATACTTAATAATATAATATGACATGTGCCATATTCTTTGAACCATTATTGTCTAAACTATTTTCATTGAAATATTCCAATTCTATGTTGAGCATAAATTGCCTATTGAATGTTGAGCTATTAGATATAATATTTCTTTATGGCATTTGGCCATTGAGAACCCTTTCAAATTGATTTCATAAAGTGATCATTAATGAGAATTATTCTTATATTGGCCTATTTTTCATTAAATTTCCTATTGTGAATTTCATATAAACATTTCTATTGATGCCTATTGATAAGCTGAAATACCCTTCTAATGTGGGGTAATACATCGGACCTTGTGTACTTAGTATAAGCTTACAAATAGGACGAGAGTATCCAACCTTTGTTAGGGAGAAACGGCTAATCGTTAGACTTGATCAATCTTGCATAATATGATATATTCGAGTGAGGAAGGCACTATCCGCCACTCATTTGATTTGTAAGTGGGAAGCATATCACTTCCAAGAATTTATTATTTCTATTAAAGATATTGCTTCCGTCTTAAATAAGAAATTGATTCATAATAACAATTTTGATTAACAATGCTCCATTGTTACAATGAACCTATCTTGATAATGACCCATATACTCATCTAATATTGTATTATTATGTACTCACTGAACTTTTTCTCATTCCTTAGTTGTTTAAATTTTTTAGGTCAGATTGACGAGTCAGCAAAGTAAATTCTAAGCCATGTTCTTATGCTTGGAAATTGCTATACTAATTTTGATGTCTTGAATTTTGGATATGTAACTCTGAAAATCAGTACTCTAGAGCTCCATGATTATTAAAGATTTAGTACTAAAATAATATCAGATTTATATGCATTGTAAATTGCACCATACTGTATGTAATATATATATATATATATATATATATATATATATATATATATATATATATATATATATATATATATATATATATATATTGTGTGTGTATAATTTTGAGTTTGTGGGTTTTTTGTTTGAATATATATTTTTTATTTGTTGATTTATTTAATTTTGTTTTTATTATTTTGTATTTTGATATAATTTTCTGTTTTAATATATGTAATTTTTTATTTTAATGGATATTATTTTATTTATTTTGTTTATAATTTTATTTGTTGAAAATTATTTTTATGTTAATTTTGTATAATGAAAATTATAGTTAAATTTTTATATTAATTTTTTGTAATTGTAATTATTTTTGTATAATGTGGTATGATAAATTTTATATTAATTTATTTATGTGTTATGAAAATTATATGGTATTAAATTAATGTTTATTACTTTAATGAAAATTTAATAGAAATTATTTTTGAGTGATATTAAATTAATGTAATTTTTTATTTAGTTTATGTATTTTTTTATTAATTTCTTTGAAAATAAAATTTATGTATTTTATTTATTGAATTTGTGCATTATTTTTTAAATTGATGTGTAATTAGATTTCTATATTTTTTTTAATAAATTCATATAAGCTTTTGTTAAATTATTGTGTTTTAATGTGATTTATATGGCTTGGTAATATAATATTATGCATTTAGTTAATTTTAATATTTTTAGTTTATAATTTATTAATTCATTATTTTAACTACTTGCAATTGTAATTTTAGTTTATTTAGAAATTTTATATGGTGTGTTAGCTCGCTTTTCCACACCACAAGAGGTAGATATGTAATTTTTTTTAAATAATTTGCAAATTATATAAAATTACATGTATTGTACTTATGTTTAGAATTTGAATATATGTTTATTTAAATTTGTATGATCTTTTATAATTTGGCATGTAATTTATAATTAATTTGCATGTAAAATATAATTTTGTGCCATATATAATTAAATTGTAATTTATTGTCATGTATAATTAATTATGATATAAATTACAATTTATTGGCATGCATAATTACTTTATAGCTTAATTTATTTTACTTTGTATTTTATTTTTCTAAGTTTAAGGCAATAAAAGTTTGTTTGCATCTATTATTTATGGATTAAAATAAAATAAAAAGTAAATTAAATTAAGTTGTAATTTAAATGAAAAGTAATAATATAATAAAAATAAAAATGTTCAACCCAATATATAAATATTTACTAAAATTAAGAAAAATATAATTATGTTATAAATATAAAAAGAAGCAAAATATTATATGCCACTGACGATCAATGTAAATATTACACTAAGAAGAAAATGAAATTAGGAAAAAAGAAAATTATGTGATTAATTATAAATGTTAAAAGAACAAGGAAAAATAAAGATGCCATCAAATAAGATATAGAAAATACAAGATATTCAATAAATATCAAAAATATTAGAGCTTATTTCTATTCAGGATTAAAATTATGATTAAATACAAAATATATAAAGAAGAAGAAAAAATAGATATGCCTTAAAAATAATAAATTTTAAATCCTAGCATTTCATAATTTATCCAAAATATTGTTCTTTATTTTTAATTATGATTAAATAAAAATATGCAAAAATAAATAAAAAATAAATATGCCTTAAAATATAAAATTTAAAATGCAAAAATTTCATAATTTACCCAAAATATTAAACTTTATTGTTAACTATGATTAAATAAAAATATACAAGGATTAATAAAAAAATAAATAAATGTGCCTTAAAATAAGAAATTTTAAATGCAATCATTTCATAATTTACCCAAAATTAAAAATGTTATTAAAATTATGATTAAATAAAAATATACAAAAATGAAAAAAAAACTAAATATACATTAAAATAAAAATTTTTTAAATCCAAGCATTTCATAAAATACCAAAAATACCAAAAATTATTTTAATTATGAGCGTAATTATGATAAGTAAAACATTTCATAATTTACCAACATTATAATTGTCCATTACTGAAATATTCTTATGCCATAAAAAAAAAATTAAATTCAAGCATTTCATAATTTACCAAAAATTAAAAACCTTTTAAATTTGATAGATGCAAGCATTTCAATTTATTTATATGTTTCTGTTGTCATTTTGTTATGTCGTGATTTATATTTAATTGATAAATTTATATTATTTTTTGTGTAGCTATTACTTATGTTAGTTTGCACATTAATTTATTATTAATTGTATTTTTGGATTTGGCACAATCAGACGCCCAAAAATATAGTTAATTAAAAATTATAAATAAATTTAGGCATATCCATAGATATCCGTTTGGTGTTCTTTACATTGGATGATGTGAGGATATTGAATTGTCCAAAGTAGACAGTTTAGAGATTTTATTGTCTATATAACTTGCTGTATTATTCGATTTCATATTATTGCTTTAAATTTTGGTATCATCTTCTGTATATTCTCTTAGTGCATATTGAAAAATGTCTTATTTCATGACATTTTTTAATTTGTGCATTAAGAGAACTGTAGGGAGATGCTGTTGAAATTTCTGCAGTAGTATGACTTTTGAATGTATCAGTAATAGTTATGTAGCATTGAATTTCTAAATGAGTTAGGTTCTTACCCTATAAGGTTGGAGATATAAAGAGGTAGAATTAGATATCGAAAATTAAAACCAACACATTTAGAAAATTTTTTTATTGTGATTGAAATGTAATAATATTGTTACCGTAACTTTTTAGGATTTAATCATGAGATCAGATAGAAATTAGATGTATTCTAGACTTCAAGATGGGTATCTACATTGGGAATTCTTAAAAGGTGTTAATCATTTTATTGAATTTCCTATATCTCAGTCTCAGTTTATAAGTGGAGGCAAAATTAGATGTCTATGTGTTCATAATAGATGTCAGAATCAAAATTTTTTAATCTAAATACTATCAAGTTGCAACTTGTAAAGAAGAGTTTTGTGTCAGGTTATTATGATTGGTATTTGCATGGTAAAGTTATTGGGTCTAGAATTTCAGCTGTAGATTAAAATCATTACAAAGTCGATTATGATGCTTCTCCATCTACATATTATAATATGATAATGGATATTGTTGGTCCGGCATTTGATTGGACTGAAATTGAGGAAGAACTGAATCGCATGACTCAGAGGCTATTGATATGTTAGATGAAGCTAATGTGGCCTAGTTGCAAAAACAGTTGAAGTTATCTACCACAGCACGACTCTTGAATATCAAGTTGGAGCACTCACTATCTAAAAGGTGTTATGATAAATATTGCAATGGTATAATGAGTTGTTGCTTGAGATAGTACGATGGTCGAAAATTTCTACAGTACCAAGAAGCTAATGTAGGCACTTGAACTTCTAATTGAGTAGATTGACTATTGTAGAAACAATTGCATGTTATACTGGGGGAAGATAGAAATCTGAATACATACAAGTTCTATAACTTTTCTAGATATAAACATAGATGTTGAGGTGCTAATACGTCAAAAAAGGAAGTTCCTTATAGAAAATGTTCTGCTTTCCATTGACTCTGAGGCTGCAGAGGTTGTATGCATCTGAATCAACTGCTAAGCATATCAGTGACATGCTGAGCATAAGGAGGAAGAGGGTGTAATGCAACACTATTTAGATTTAGAAGCTTAGAAGCTTTTCAATCGGGTGAATCTAATATTTTCTTTTGAAATCTATAATGTCCATTTGGGATTATGCATTGATGGTTTTCAACCTTTTAGTCGATCTGGATAGTAGTATTCATCTTGGCTGATTATTGTCACCCTATATAATCTGCCACCTGGGATGTGAATGAAGGAGAAATTTCTATTTCTTTTTGTAACAGTCCCAAGCCAAATAATCCCAAACAGAAGTTAGATTTATTCTTGCAGTCTCTGATTGTGGAATTGATACAATTGTGAGAAATTGGGATGCAGAAGTATGATGTATCAATGAAGCAGACTTTGTAAATGCATGTTGCTTTCATATCAACTGTTAGTGATTTTCTTGCATGTATATTGTCTAGATGGAGTACTCAAAGTAGACTTGCATACCCATATTGAATGGAAAATATCAATGCTTTCACTCTTTTGAAAGGGGATAAGCAATCATGGTTTGATTGCCACTATAAATTCTTATCTCCTGATCATCCATTTAGACGGAACAAGACCTCTTTTATTAAGAATAGTGTGGTTCATGACTTGGCCTCAACCATACAGTCCAGTATAAAGATATTAAAGGAAATCACTATTTTAAGATTGATGAAAGTGATAGATGTCAGGTGAGAATCTGTGAATGCTCAGATTGTAAAGAGGAGCAGTTGTGGTTGGAAGAAATGCAGTATATTTTGGGATTTACCGTACTGAAATACCAATTTAATAAGGCATAATTTGGATGTCATGCTTATTAAAAAGAATGTGTTTGAGAATGTTTTCAATACAATGATGAACATCAAAGGAAAAACCAAAGATAATGCTAAAACAAGAGAAGACCTGAAACAATTCTGCTATTGTCTCAAGTTACAAATTGATGAAGCAACTAAGAGGTATCAAAAGGCTAAGTATACACTTGATAAGCAGAGTAAACAAGTCTTATATGAATGGCTAAAAAATCTTGGATTTTTGGATGGGTATATATCCAACATGGGTAGATGTGTTGATATGCAGAAGTTGTTCAGAACGAAGAGCCATGACTGTCACATTTTTATGCAATGATTACTCTCTATTACTTTTTGTGAACTTTTGTTGAGGGATGTTTAGAAACTACTGATAGAGTAGAGTTTATTTTTCAAGAAATTGACTTCAATGATGATTACAGAGGAAGACATGGCAAGGATTGAATATGACATTCTATTTATCCTATGTAAATTAAAATGGATTTTCCCCTAAGTTTCTTTGACTCAATGGAGCATTTGTTGGTACATCTGGCATATGAGGTTGGATAGCATGACTCGTTCAGTACCGATGGATGTATCCATTTAAGAGATAAATTCTTAATTCTCTATTCTTTTACATTCATTTAATTATTTCCAAATAAATTTATATTGTAATCCTATAAAATATTTCTTTTATAGATTTCTTCATCATTTGAAACACAATGTCAAAAATAAAGTGAGAGTTGAAGGGTTGATTTGCAACTCATACTTAGTTGAGGAAGCATCATTATTCTGCTCTTACTATTTTGCACCTAATGTATGTATAAGGCATCGAAGAGTATCACATAATGATGATGGTGGAATGACTGAAGGGGATAATATCTTAGGAAATTTGTCAATATTCACTCAAATGGTCGACCTAAAATAAGAATGATGACGAATAAAGAATAAAAGGCAACTTAGTCCTATATTTTTCTCAACTGTCTTGAAGTACTAGAATACATCAAGTAAGTTAAATTCTATATCTTCTACTTAGTGTAACTATCAATGACTGTTTAGATTGTTTGACTCATACTTGTTCATTTCCTATTTTGTGAAGCATATATATTGATATGTTGAAGCAAAATATCTCAAATATTTAAATAGATGATATAAACACAAGATTGGAGATAGATTTTTCTAGCTTGTTCAAGTCATATATGAGTATAAAGTCGTATCTTTAATAGAGTTGATATGTTAATTTTCACATGCTAAAAATGATTTGGTTTAATTTTTTTTTTTCAACTTACAGGCTAATGATACTACAAATGATATCACAAATCAATTCATTATTGACCTTGCCAAGGGCTTGTTATGTTTTATCAGGACATATCCTATTTATTTTGTGAATAGATAGAAGTTTCATATAGAAAAACATAGTTTTGATAGATCATTAATCAACAGTGGGGTCTGTATAAAGGGTTTGAACTATAGCGAGAATGCATATGACTATTGTGGTTGATTAATTAAGGTGATGCAACTAAAATATCTTGCACTTTCAATTAAGAGAATGGTGTTATTCACATGTGAATGATTTGATCCAATGCCAAATTTATGAATGAAAGTTCATGAGTATTATAATCTTGTTAAAATCAACCACAGGTAGTACGAACCATTTATATTGGTGATGCAAGCTTATTAAGTGTATTATGTTTCTTATCCTTTCCTACAATGAGATAAAGTCGATTGGTGGGCGGTATGTAAGATTAAAGCTAGATCAGTTGTAGAGATTAAGGACGGGTTACATATTAAGACATCATCCGAAAAAGGATTCCAAAAAGATGATGTTAATTTGCTTCGCATTAAAATTAATGAGAATGAGCCACTTGAAAATCTTTAAATGGTCCGAATGAGTAATTTATTGATTTGGATAAAGAAGATAATGATTTAGATGATGAATCTGAGTTTGAATAGTAATCTAAATCAATGGATGATATTTTTGATGAAAAAGATGTTGTGAACTAGATTCTAAATTATAATTTTTTTGCTTAAATTGTGTATTTGAATTCTAAAAATTATATAAAGATATTATTATAATTTTTTTTGTTTTAATATTTTTGTTATTACTCTTATATTTTTATATGTGGTTACATATAGTATATCCTATACAAAGTATTTATATCATATATAATAGATGTCGAGGTGTGTATCAGATATTGGAGATGATGCTAATAGAGGAGGTCGAGATCATGGATGGGGTACTATTCATGGTTGGGGTATACCTCTAGTAGGTTAACTACCAATATATCGACTTCAACCTCCACCTCCATCCACTTCTTCTACACCTCCACTCTCTACTACTTTTACACCTATATTTTCAACCATTTATGCATCTACACTTTCTACCAACACCACACTATTCATATAGCTTATCACTGATTCCCTCTTCCTTGTAATCTTCCCTATTTCTACTATTCCACCTTCTTCTTTCATTGCCCTACCTTTTTCTTCTAATGTCCTACCTTCTTCCTCCACTGCCCACCTTATTCTTCTACTTATGGACTATATCCTTCTGATCCATCTTCATCCAAGCCTGCTATTGACGTTGATAATGATGATGCTGATGATGGGGTACCTATTGACAGACCTACAATCTATTTGGAGGATGGCAGACATGCATATCAAATCTTTCTTATTTGCATTTCTTAAGTCATTTTATTACTTGTAATATTTATAACTAACAATTAGTATTTTTGCAGTCTATGACCAATTAGTACTGCGAGGAAGATAATGAAGATATTTAAGACCAATCTTGGTCTAGCTGGTGTCATGTGGAAGAAAGTGCCAGAGAAGACCAATGAATACTATTGGCAAGAATTCAATGTATGTAAATAATAGTTAATAATAAGTTTACAGCCCTAATGTATAATGAGTACTTATAATTAATGATTTGTTTTTTACTTATAGGATATACTAAATTTTATTTTATTTTTTAAATTGTTACATAAGCACTAAGAGGGATGAAGCGATCGATGCCTTGTTCATTCAGTCTTCTTAAAGAAGGCTTGTGAAAGGCACAAGGAACTTCTTTATCAGGCGACAAAGAGAAAGGAGACTTGGATGCTAGATGATACATAGGAGCAGCTGCAGAAGCATTGGGCATTTAATGAGCATAAGAGGATATCCTTACAGGCTGCCAAGGATAGAGGTTAGAGAAGGTGAGCCTAGCTTCCAGTATGTCTAAGCACACTGGAGGATCTATACCTTACGAGAAATATGCTAGGCAATAAGTAAATATTTTCCTTCATATTTCATTTTGTTTCTCAAGTAAGCTTAATTTAAATTGTTAATATATATATATATATATATATATATATATATATATATATATATATATATATATATATATATATATATATATATATATATATATATATATATATATATATATATATATATATATTGTAACAGCCCATATCTACCCTAGGAGTTTTAGTGACAAATTATTTGAATTTAGGCTTATTATGATAAATTGTGTAACTGTATGAAAATTCATGTGTGATGTGATTTATGAGTTTGAGGCATGTTAAATTAATTTTAATATACCTAATATGAATTATTATTGTGAAATAAATGATTTGAATAAAATGCATTAGCATGAAATAATTTATTTTTTGTAAAATAAATTTTCATGTAAAAAGGCGATTTTTAAGCATAAAATAATTTTATGAGTATTTTTAAATATTTTTAAATAAATGTTTTTGGGAAAATTTTAATGAAAATAGTAAGAAAAATATTATATTTTTAATTACCTATAATCAGCCCTAAATTAATTAAAAAAGCCCAAATACCCAAAAGCCTACTACACAAAAACACTTCTAACCTAGCTCATTAAGGGCAAACTTGGAAATTGCACCCCAAACCCTAATATATAAGCAAAATTTCAGCTCCCATCAGTTTATACAGCAGCCACACTCTGTTATTCCAGTATTTTTGCAGAAAATTCTCCCAAAATAATTCTCTCTACCGAAATTAAGAAAACTCCTTTCAGTTTCACGATTTCTTGACCTTAATCGTAAGTTTTTCTTCTCTTTTGATTTCTATAAAATAAATTATGGGAAAATTATTTTGAACTATTTGATTACTAATTTCTACAGATTCAATTCTGTTTGAGTGAATTTTTGGGAGAGAAAAATTATTTTCTACCGTAAACACGATTCTTTCCGTAAGATTTCTCCAAAGATGAATTCTATAACTTAAAATCACAATTTTTATGCATAAATATCATAAGGGGGAGGTAATTTGTACTTGATTGTATTCTAAACTGGTTTTTGATTTGTTTTGATGAAAAATATTGGATTAAATAATATTTCTGTATATTTCTGTGATGATCGAAAAGTTTTAAAAAACAAAGGAATTCAAGGTTTTCGTGTTAGAACTTGGAAGTTGGAAAATTTTATTCTTTCATGTATATATGGCTGCCGATTTTTATGTATGGGTGTTCTAATATTATATTTGTTTTATTTAGATGAAAAATAATGATTTGAATAATGTGTCTGTTTATCGCTGAAATGAACGAATTGCGCGGAAAGCGCGGAAACTCATGATTTTTCACCTAAGCTTTTGAACTTGGAATTTTTTGTATAAACCCCACCTATGGCTGCCGATTCATGAAGGAATGTGTTCTAAACTGATATTTTCAATGATTGAATAAAAAATAATGGTTTAAACAACCTGTTTACATATTTCTGAAATGACCGGAAAATACCAAAAACAAGCAAATTTATGGTTTTATGTTCTATAATGCAAAAAGTTGAATTTTCATGTATAAACAACTTTAAGAGTGGCTGATTCTTATGGATTTAAGTTCTAAAATGATTTTTTTCATGTTTACATGAAAAATCTTGGTTCAAACCATGTTTTTATATATTTCTGAAATAGACGGAAAGCACAAAAAGAAGAAGAATTTGGTTTTTACCTTAATGATGCATTTGGCCTACATGAACAATTTTGTCCAAATGTTTATAAATTTCATGTGATGTGTTTTGATAATTTTTGACATGCATGTATGTATAATAAATGATAAAATTGCATGTTAGTTGAAGGTATGATCCTAGATAAGCTTAAATGCGTTTTGGTATACTTAAGGTATCTTAACCCTGTATTGTGATTAGAATGGAAATGTGGTTAGGGAATTTGGAAATAGATGTTATGATGACTTGATGATGAATATATGGTTATGAATTAATGAAGTGAAAAGGACCATAAGAGTTAAGCATGACGCTTGAAAGGTTAAATATTAAGTTGACATGTATGGAAGTGTAAAGTAAACTAAGATAATTGCTAAAGTGAAATATATTGAGGTAATGATATTGTGATGACCTTAAAAAGGTATTAATGTGATTGTAATGTGATATTAAGAGAGCCTATAAGGCCTAAGTATACAAGACTTTTAAAGTCAACATGCTATATACAAGTGATGAGTACACCTATATGTGAACTCTAAGTATATGTGTATGCTATATGTGAATGGGGTAGTTATGGGATAGGAGCATCATGAGTAAATAAGTACTAAGTATTAAATCAAATATTATGCTAGTATTTGAGGAGCTTTAGAAGTGCAGAGGGACTACGTGTACTAGGAGCAAAGGAACCCCAAGGTGAGTAAACTCTATATTCCTGCTTCCAGTGTGAGTAAACACTATGTTCATGTTACAAGTGTGAGTAAACACTATATTCATTCTTCAAGTGTGAGTAAACATCGTATTCATTCTTCAAGTGTGAGTAAACATTGTATTCATTCTTCAAGTGTGAGTAAACATAATGTTCTTATTACAAATGTGAACAACATCTTGTTGTGTTATAAGAATGTGATATATTAATATGTGAACCTTTGTAATCTTTAAAACCCAAGTTCTTTCATTTTTAATATTATTATTTGATTTCTATGACAAACTTGGGTTGCCAAGGGACATTTGGTCTAAAACCATTTTTGACTATCCAGTGATAATACCTTTATGATTATTACCCTAACTTATATTCTTTCTGGAACTACACTATCATTGTATCTTTTGCTTGAAAGCTAAACCACTATTGTTATTGGAATATATGTTATTGTTGCCTTATGTGGTATTGTTAATTGTGATTACCATTAGCTCTAGTTATGGTACCTTTTACTCTTTATGCAGAAATCCTCATATCGATGTGGGTAATCATCGGCTACGTGATCCTCGTACTGATGCGAGTAATCATCAGCTATGTGCTTCTCATACCGATGTGAGTAATCATCGGCTATGTGCTACTCATACCGATGCGAGTAATCATTGGCTATGTGATCCTCGTACTGATGCGAGTAATTATTGGCTATGTGTTCGAGTGATTATGGTAATGGCCTTCACTCTATGTGTTATGTGTTCGAGTGATTATGGCAATAGCCTTCACTCTATGTGTTTGGGTGATTATGGCAGTAGCCTTCACTCTAAATGTTATAAGTGTGATTTCTGCAAACCTTTCTAAACTGCAAACTATGAATAATGAACTATAAGTTATGAGCTATGAGCCCTTTATAAGTGATGTGTGTTATTGTAAAATCCCTATTGTTTACTCATTGAGATCATCTATCTCACCCCTTTTTCCTTGTGTGGTTCCAGGTGAGCAAATGTGAGGAGGCAAGGTGATGACTCAAGCATTCTACTTCGCTTGGGGAATTCCTTATCTAAGAAAATCAGTTTAATATGTCATGAAGAGTTATCCTTAGTCGCTTCAGGAATATTCATTTTTGGATGTTTATTTTGAAATGTTATCCTTCGAGGTTTTAATTGAATTCTAAATATTATTTTCTTATGGATTATGTTTAAAGTATATTTTAATTTTGCTTCCACAACTTAAGGTTTTCAAAAAAAAAAAAAAAAAGGGGGTTAATGTAAGAGGTTTTGGTACCATCATAGGCAGTATTTGGATAAGTATAAGTGGGTTCTACGGACGTGGGTAACCTTATGTCTCCCCATATTCCAGGACCGTCATATCTCTAAGGTTGGGATGTGACATATATATATATATATATATATATATATATATATATATATATATATATATATATATATATATATATATATATATATATATATATATATATATATATAAACTTCTAACAGGCTCGCCAGTTGGCTCGAGAGGTTGATCTGTTGAGCTCTTCGTGTACACACATGAAGAAGCACGATGGAAAGACTTTTATTGACTTGCAATCACAGTGGGTTCATGTAAGTAATAAAGTTTACTTCAAATTAAAATTAAAATGAAAAATATAATTTTGAGATATATATATATATATATATATATATATATATATATATATATATATATATATATATATATATATATATATATATATATATATATATATATATATATATATATATGAAACAGGCTCGCCATTTAGCTCGAGAGGTTGATCCTGTCGAGCTCTTCATGTACACACATGAAGAAGCACGATGGAAAGACTTTCGTTGCCTTTGTGATCACAGCGGGTTCATGTAAGTAATAAAGTTTACTTCAAATTAAAATGCAAAATATACTTTTGAGCTATTATGTTAATAATTATTATTATATAAAATGCAGGAGGATATTATGAACCTCTGCAAGTGTATGTCCCAGCCAATTTTTGAATCCATTGAGTCCACACCTATAGATGAGAGAGACCCATATCTCAGGGCTGTTAGAGATTCGAGAAAGGGAATCTATATAAGATAGATTCACAAGCATACAAATATTATGGAGATTACGGTGTTGGTTCATCTTCTACTTCACCCACCATCACCACCTCCTACAACCGAGCAAATGCAGGAGGAGATAGACAAACCATTTTAGGAGATGGTTAGAGATATGCAACTGTAGATGGAGTAGCAATTGATACAACATTAGCATTAGCAGATGCAGTAGATGGGGACCTCTTATGAGCCTTAGCACGACAATCTAGGTTTTCTATTCCACCTCATCTGCGGACTGTTATTGCTCCTCCCTCTCCTTCTCCTTCTCCTCCTCCATCTCATCTGTAGACTGATGTTGCTCCTTCCTCTCCTTCTACTCATACACTTAGTGATAATGAGGTTGACTATATCATGGATTTGGATGCGGACTAGGCTGTATATTTAGATTAGATTATAGTTTTTTTTTTCTGTATACATGTGAATGCTACTTTACTATTTTTTTTTGTTATACAAATATATGATTTTAATTTATATTAATTTATATTTCTTATTATAATTTATTATATAAAATTTGCATTTTTTTTGTAATTTAGTGTATTTAATATTTATATTTTTAAAATATAAAAAAATAATCCTTTACTGGTCGATTTATCAATTGATTATAAATAATTTTTTAATTAATTTGCTAACTACTTTCTAAGCAAATTTAATTATATTTTATTATTCTAACCAGATACTGATTGATTTGCCAACCAAAAATATTTATTTAATATTATATTTGATAAGAATACTGATCGATTGTCGAGAGAGTTCATGTTTTAATCTATTATTAAAAACATATTTACCAACTAACATTATATGAAGTGGTCAATAAATTTACTAACTGATGAGAAATTCGATCGGTGATATTTTACGAACAAGGGTTATACCAACCTTCTTTTTCGGTCGATAATCGATCGGCAATTTGGTTACCCACCATTTATTCACATTTACCAACTAATCTTTTGATCAGTAAATTGAAAAAGTATTGTAGTGAAATATATATATATATATATATATATATATATATATATATATATATATATATATATATATATATATATATATATATATATATATATATATATATATATATATATATATATATATATATATAAGGGAAATGGGATAAATGGCCAATACTACTAGACGAATTACTCTTTGGATAATAGGTGCTGTAACTAGTATTTTTGTGATTGGTTTAATAGGCATTTTCTTTTATGGTTCATATTCTGGATTAGGTTCATCCCTATAAGTAATGGAGTGAATTGGGTTGTAGACATGAAAGCATAAAAACTCAACAGACCCTCTCTTTTATTTGTCTGGTTCTCATACTGGAAATTATGATCAAGGATTACTCTATCAACTATCATCTGCTTCAAAGATCCATATATATATATATATATATATATATATATATATATATATATATATATATATATATATATAAAAGATGGAGAGGTGAATATTTGAATTTAAAATTTTAGCTAAATTGAAAAATAAAAAAACGGATGAACAATGCAAAAAATCTATAGTGTTGATTGAATATAATAAGAATAAAAAAAATTGAAAGAATATACTTCATCAATTAGAATTTCTTTACATTTTTTTTTCAAATCAAATAAAAAAATTACTTTAGAAAAAACACTTTTTCATTATATTTTTAATTATTAACAAGAATAAAGAAACCGTACGATGATACAAATAATAAACTAATAATTTAGATACTAATTTTGACTTATTATTTGAAATATTATATGAGTTAATATTTAAATTAACATATTATAAAAATTTAAAGTTTAAAATCTTTTTTCCTTATTTTTGTATAGGTTAATTGGGAAAAGAAAAAAAAAATACCAACTTTTAAAAGAATTGCAATTTCAACATAGACTTTCAATTTTGACAAATCAAGGCATGAACTTTCCAATTTTGGTAAATTATACAAATGATCTGAATGTGGTGAATCACCAGTCACTAATGCTGATGTGGACAATATTTTAATAATTTTTTCATGTCATTAGAGCACATAAATGCCATGTTTTTTCTTTACAACATAAAAAAAAATATAAAATAACAAGGATAAAATGGCAATGTATTGCTTATATTGGGATTGAAATTGATTTGTGCCCTACCCATTCCCAAATCTCCTTCTTCCTTCATCCTAGCTACAATCTTTCTTCTTTGAAATCCATTTCTTTCTTCTCATTTATTTTCCTTTTCGGTCCTCCTTCTTTGCTATCCTTTGTGAAATATTTTATTAACACCATGGATAGTCCATGAAGTGCAAGCATGGAGGACATGATGACAAACACTGAAATTATTAGCATGGATGAAGCATCAGAGGAAATACTTTGCAGGCATGGGGTGACAACTAACTTTTACACATCTTGGACACAGAAGAACCTAGGGAGATATTTTTGCCATTGCCTTTTTTGGCGTGTAAGTACTATAGCTGTATTACTATCTTAGTTTAAATTATAGGGTTCAATTTAATTTTTTTAGAGTGTGAAAATTACAAAAAGATGATTGTGAATTTTTTAAATGGTATGATCCATTGGTTACACATTATTACAAGGAGTTGATTTATTCCTTTGTCCAAGAGAAGAAGAACTTGAAGATTGAAGTGCAGTTGCTACGAGAGAAGGAATAAATGTTGCATAATAAAATGAGAATGTATGAGGAGGAAATATAAAAGTTGAAAGATTAGAAGGATAATTTAGTGAACAAGGTAGAGACAATGGCTGTTAGAAAGGGGGAGCTACTTCAAGAGAAGAAGCAATTTAAGAAAAATTGCAAGAAGCTGAGGATCACTAATATTATGTTAGGAGTTTCTTGCATTTTGCTTGCCTTTGGTGTTTATTAGTTTTCAAATGTCAGGAATTGTGGAAAGTCCTCAAATTTGAAGATGCTATATTGAGGCACCAATTTCCCTTTTAGCTATTAAATTTATATCTTATAGTATATTATGATTTCAAGTGAACTAAGGGTAGGTCTATGTAGTTGATCTTTAGTAGTTTTCAAAGGGTTTAGAATGTATGCAAGAGGTTATATGCATACAAATTTTGTATAGTACTACCTTTCTATCAATGAAAAAATGCAATGTTTTCCAAGTGCAATTCATCCATTGACATCACCAACTGTCCACTACTTTTGCATACATTTAATCTCCAAAAAGTAATATAAGACCACAATAGGTGTAACAACCAAAGTTGTACTTGTCCCTAACTTTTGCATACATTCAATGACATGAAATAAATCTCCTGCAGTATATACATTTATAGTTCTTGCAAGTGCATGAAATTTTATCCTAATTTAATAGTCATTATATTATAGCAAATGTAACTGCAATTGTTCTATCATCTATAACAAAATACATCAAAATACAAGTGTAGTAGTATTTGACAATAAAAATAGCCACTTCATAACATAAATAGTAGTACATTAACAAATCAAAGATCATAACAGGTTTCTGAGTTCAATTTTGTGGTCCAACATTCTAGGTTAAACTAAATATTGGTTGGGACAAATTGAAGTTGTTATCCTTTTTCTCTTTCTCCTTTATGGCACAATTTCTTTGTTTTGGTAGAGCTCTTTACTTGTTATGGACTTTAGGTGCTCTCCTTTACTTAGTAGCAAGTGCAGCAAGTCTGGCTTAGACAAAGCAGGTGCAACAACTCTTGTTTACTTAGTAGTAGGTCTGGCTTCGATAGAAGCATGTGCAAGTCCTCTCCTATGCTTAGTAGTAGGTGCAGTAGGTCTGGCTTGGATAGAAGTAGGTGCAGGACCTCTCTTTTGCTTAACAGTAGGTGCAGTAGCTCTCTCTTGCACAGTTATAGGTTGAGGCCCTCTACTTTGGTTAGCATGTGGTGCAACAACTCTTTCTTTAATAGTTGCAAGTTCAAGCCTTTGCACTAGGTGTATGAGGTATGTTAGTAGTGCAGGTTCTCTCCTCTTGTATTAATGAGAAGTATTTAAACTAGAAGCACCGGTTGTGTCATTCAAAACATGTATGTTTCTGACACTTGGCTCCTGTAGTACTAATTAAACAACTAATCAATAGTTGGTATTAATAGTGTCATTAAATATACATTAAAAATAATTAGAGGAACTCACACTGAAATAAATATTGCCAATATCTTTACATACCATGACTCCATATCCTTTTCTAACCTGTCTCATTTCTCTATTACTTGTTTCTCTTGCTTGTTCTTCCACTACTTGTTCATTTCTAAACTTTCTTGCATTCCTCCTAAGTTTTGATTGTGTATTGTTTGAACCTTTAACATGTTGTTTCTCGGGTCTCCCTCTTTTACCCTGTAAAAACACATACATATATATATGTATTCAGAATACTAAAAAATTTGTAATATATCATACATAAAAATATAAAGCACTTATTGGAGTTTTTGGAGGCAAATGTGTCTTAGGTTGGCCCTTATTAAGACATGTCCTCTTGTTATATCCATATTCTCCATAAAGATGACATATGGACTCCAGTCTTTAGAAGCTTATAGGGATTCCCACTTGGTTCTTCATCTTTAGACCTATTCCTTTTACTTTTTGGTCTACCAAGCATCACCTTAACTTTAAGAGGCAATATAAGGTTCCCTATTGCTTTAGGCCATATATTGGGTCCATTCAAGGGCCTTAACCCTCTCTCATATATTTTTAAATAGTTAATAATAGAATAATATTAATAAACATAATCAACATGATTCGCTTTTAAGAAATTGATGCATGCACATGTATGGTAGCATGGAATCCTAATAAGATCCCAATATCTATAGCTACAAGTCCATTTCTGTAAGCTAACTATAAACCCCTCATCTTTAATAGACATATAAAATTCCTCATTGACAATAGGTTTAATAAAATAGTACCTAGTGTTATACTTATTTTCCTCTAACTTTTTCCTAATTCTAGGGCATATACTATCATCATAGTTTATGATCATTTGCATTTTATGATGCATTCTTTCCATCTAATATCTTATAACATGTCAATAATGGGTTTAGCCCTAGTAAACACAATGTATCCATTGAAAGTCTCATTTACATTATTGTTAATCATATCGCACTTAGGGACTATGTTAATGAATGCCTTACAAAAATGCTTTGGCCCAATCTCCAAGAATGCATATGCAGCCTCCATACTCAACTTTCTGATCTCTTTGACATTTTCATTAAAATTGGCCTCATATGTACTTCTAATTGCCATCCAAAAATCTATCTTTAAAGCTTGACCCTTGTGGTGTTTCCTCTAATTGGCATATAAATGCCTTGCACAATTTCTGTGCTTAGCATATGGGGTGAGTTCTCTAATGGCTTTTTCCAATCCCTTACATCAAGAAATAATAAAACTAGATTAAGTAAAAGTCAATACAAATAATATATTTTATTTAAATTAAAATGCAACTTGAATTTACCTTTTGCTAATCACTAATGAAAGTCCACCTAACTCCTGACCAATATTAAGGTCTTCATAGAAAAAAATTAGAAACCATTTTTAAAAGTCTTGATTTTCACATTCCACCACAGCCTAGCAAATGGGAAACATCTGGTTATTTCGATCCTTTCCTATAGCACACAGCAGAGCCCCACCCAAGCTGGTCTTTAGGAAACATCCATCAAATCCAACCATAAGTCTATAACCCATCACAAAACCAACAACCAAATTACTAAAACCAATATAGAATTGCTTAAACACACAACTTGCATTTGGATCATAGTCATCCATTTGAAATTCAAAAGTCCCCATGCTGTCAACTCTTTGTAATTCAGTCATGTAGGCTTTTAAGTTAGCATAGTGCTCTTCATTGGAACCTCTTAATAACTCTATAGCCTTCCATCTTGCTCTATAACACTTCCATGCACTCATTATCAAGCAATATTTTTCATTAACTTCATCAACAATCTCTTACACATTCCAATTAGGGTTCCTTTTAAATTTGTTCAAATATGTTCTAGCTATCTAATCAGTAGTAGCTTGACTATTCCTAAGCACTTTATGACATTTGTGTTGTGGTTTATATATCTTGATCTTAAATGTGTTTTAGCTTTAACTACACTGCAATAAAGCTTCTAGGGGCATCCAACCACACCATCTCATTTGGCCTCAACACATTCATTATTGCTCCATATGAACCTAATTTGCCATGCATTTGTTATTGCTTGTTTTTGTATTGCTTCTCTGCACTATTTCGCGTGATCAAATTTCATGCCTAGCTTGAACACTGAATAATGTGTATGATCAAAATTGGGATCATATGTTGGAGACCTTTTTCTAGGTTTGCTAGTTGCCTCATATCCAAATTCCTGCCTATTGCTATACATTGTTTCCACTTCTACATCTGAGTCAGTATAAGTAGACACAAACTCACCTTTTTCATCATTATTAGCAACACCTTAGATGAAGTTTGGCCTATATATAGGGTAAGAGCAACAAGTTGGCAAATCTTCTCAACAGCCTTATTCTTTTTGTAATTTTTTAAATTCTTCCTTGCCTCATATATTCTTCACCATTTGTGTCCACATCACTGTCAGAAAGCCCATCATCTGTTATTGATTCTACAATTGGAATGTATTTAAGATCCATATCACTCTTATCTTTATTGTTAATAGCATTAGCCTTTGTAGTCCTAACTCTAGCTTATGAATACTCATTCACATCTATCTTTGATGCCCACTCAATATTCACACTATGCACCACATCATTCAGTCTTTTTAACTGAACATAAATTAGTTCAGCTCCATATTGTCTCCTACTACAGCAACTATTTCTTTACCAACGATGTATGCCTTAGCCATTGTCCTATTTAACACATTAACCATTTCCATTGCTTTTTTGTCTACAATTATATTCTTTAGCCTAGTACTTAAATTCATTCCAGGTGTACAATAACAATATCTTTCGATATTATGGAACCCTTCCTTTTCAGCCATCTCTCCTAAATTGAAAAACCCAAACCTATCACCATTTAATCAATGGTATTCAACATAATCTCCACCAACATATTGTACCTTGCCTTTAACATTTGAAAATGTGCCCCTAAAATGAAATTTCAGGTTAAATTGAGTTGCCATATCTATATATGTGAGCATACAATAAAAAATTCATAAGAAGTGATGTAAAATGCACAAGAAGCCATAGAAATGACTCTACATATATGTACATACTATTAATTTATATTTATAAAAAAAAACACTAATTGAATAAATAATAAAAAACTGTGAAGTTGTCCCTACTGTCCATACCCTTCCTTTTATTGAAAATGGTAGTTTGCTTTTCAATATGGAACCCCATAAACAATAACATAAACAAACTAATATAAAACCAAAAAACTCCCCAAAATTGTCTAGTAAGCCTTAATTAATTGAAAATGAGAGAAGTTTGCTCCTTCGATGTCGATAATTTTAGGACCACAAGCTATTGTTGAAAACAAATATGGTAGGGTTTATGGGTCCCTAGAATGAAGACAATACCTTGATTAAAGTCAATATAGCTGTCCTTTTTAGGGTATTGTGAGGGCTCGCCTGAGCACCGGTTTGATCCAATAAAGGGAATCAAAATGCTCATTTGGGAAAGAACTCACGGGGAAGCCTTTGGGCTTATCTTTGATATATTTGAAAATTATTTTTATAGTCGCCACCTTAATTTATTTTTATTTGGAAAAATATAAGAAAAAACCCATTTAAGTCTAATTATTACCCAAAGGAAAAAATATCACTAGCCTCGAAACAAAAGCGGATTCGGGGACTAACGTTTTCAGCTTATCTTAATAAAATAATTTTGGACAATTAATATAAGAGTGACTTAAAATATATTTCATGAACAAAATAAAATTCATGAACAATTTATAATATGCTTGATCATTCAACTCATCTATTTCAATAATAAAGTAAAAACACAGTTAAGGTTCTTACCATCTCTCAATGCATAACACAACACAAATCATAACTTTATTGGCCAAGCAAAGTTAAGCATTAATAAAAGCAAATACTCCATACCACAATGAATTAGATATCTAGATAATTGAAAGAAATTGTGATTCAAAACATTAATCCCTAACTAAAGAATTAGTTAAACATGATTGCAATATGGCTCTTGGAACCCTAAACCTTGAAAAGAGCTTCTTTAGGAACTTGATCACCACCTTGGCATCATTGGTAGGAGTAGCAATTGCTTCAACCCCTTTAGATACATAGTCAACCCCCACCAAAACGTATTTGTTCCCATAAGAGGAGGGAAATGGACCCATGAAGTCAAGTCCCCACACATCGAACAATTCCACTTCCTAAATGGAAGTGAGTGGCATGTCATCCCTCTTTGATAGATTTCTAGCTCTTTGATATCGCTCACAATGGGTAATGAAGTTCTTGGTGCCTTGAAATAAAGTGGGCTAAAAGAATATGCTCTCTAGAATTTGAGCAACAGTTTTGGTGGCTGCAAAATGGCCCGCATAAGCTGAACTATGGCATTGATTTAGTACCTCTAACATCTCTTCCTTGGTACACATCTTCTAATCAATCCATCCTCATAAATTTTATAGAGGAAGGGCTCATCCCAAAAATAGTGATTAACATCAAATAAGAACCTCTTCTTTTCCTGATAAAACAAATTTAGGGGTAGAATGCCACAAACCAAGTAATTTGCCACATCCGCATACCAACAAGTGCTTATTTGTTCAATGAGCATGAGAGATTCATTAGGGAAAAACTCATTGATGCCTTGTTCATCCTTGTACTTGTGCTTAACTCCTTCTAATCGAGATAAATGATCTATTACTAGATTTTTTGATCCCTTCTTATCTTTTATCTCGATGTCAAACTTTTGGAGAAGTAAAACCCATCAAATAAGTCGAGGCTTGGCATCTTTCTTAGCAAAAAGGTATCTCAAAGCTGTATGATCAGTGAAGATCATAACCCTTCAGCCAAGAAGATATGATCGAAACTTGTCAATTACAAACACCATAGCCAGCATCTCCTTCTCTGTAATTGTGTAATTAAGTTGAGCTCCAGCTAATGTCTTCATAATAAATCACATGAAGATTCTTGTCTTTTCGCTGCCCTAATACACAACCCAAGGCTTGATCACTTGCATCGTATATGATTTTGAAGGGAAAAGCCCAATCAGGAGGAGAGATAATTAGGGCTAACAATAAAGCTTCTTTCAATCTCTTAAAAGCATCCAAACGTTAAGCATCAAAATTAAAAGGAGCATCTTTATCCAATAAGTTAGTGAGAGGTTTAGCAATCAAAGAAAAATCTTTGATAAATCACCTATAGAACCCTGTATGACCCAAGAAAGCTTGAACTTCTTTCACTGAAGTTGGTGAAGGCAATCTCTCTATGACTTCAGTTTTTGCTCTATCAACCTCCAAGCCCTTGCTTGAAATTTTGTGTCCTAATACTATCCCTTCATCTACTATGAAATGGCACTTCTCCTAATTTAGCTTTAGGTTTGTGTCTTCGCATCTTTTAAGTACCTAATCTAAATTAGCTAGACATTTATCAAGAGAATCTCCAAATATAGAGAAATCATCCATAAAGACCTCCATAATGTCCTCAATCATGTATGAAAATATAGCCATCATGCATCTTTGGGAAGTAGCAGGTGCATTGCATAATCTAAAGGGCATATGCCTATAAGCAAAGGTACCATAAGGACATGTGAAAGTGGTCTTGTCTTAGTCTTCTGGAGACATGAAAATTTGATTATACCCTGAATACCCATCAAAGAAGCAATAGTGAGTATGGCATGCAATTTGCTCCAACATATGATCAATGAATGAGAGAGGAAAGTGATTCTTCCTTGTTGCTGAATTGAGCTTCCTATAATCAATGCAAACTCTCCAACCATTGATTATCCTCTTTGAAATCAGTGCCCCATCTTCACTTTCCACCACTGTCATATCCCTTTTTTTAGGTACACATTGAATCGGGCTCACCCAAAAGCTATCGGAGATAAGATAAATGATCCCTGCATCTAAGAGCTTTACGATCTCCATTTTAACCACCTCCTTCATATTAGGATTTAGTCTACTTTGCCTTTTTGTTGTAGCTTGAAACCCATCCTCCATGTGGATTTTATGCAAGATAATGGAAGGACTAATACCCTTGATGTAAGAGATTTGCAACCGAATAGCTTTTATTCTTTGTTGTACCAAGTCCACTACCCTTCTTTCTTGCTCCTTCGAGAGTTTGTTTGAAATTATGATTGGTAGTGTCTCTCCCCCTCTTAAAAATGTGTATCTCAGGTGGTTTGGAAGTGATTTAAGTTCTACTTGGGGAGGCTTTTCAATAGATGGTAGGGTAGGGTTGTCATTTCTCACCAAAAGTTTAGAATTCCTGAGAATATAGGTGTTGCGCTTGCTATAGGTGTCACAGTTGCACCACGTCCCACCAATCTCACCTCTGGATCTAACCTTAGCTAGTGTCATGCCCACAACAAGTGTTGCTCCTACGACATTGGTGATTGCTGCACTCATTGCACCCATGACACTGGTCTGCTCTAAAAATTCAGCTTTTTCCCATTCCTGTTTCTTGATTTCTAAGATGCATTCATCAATCATATTAATCCTCATGTAAGCCTCCTATTCCATACGATGTTTCATGGTGTTAAACATGTTGAACTCCACCTTTTCATCCCCAATCCTTTAGGTGAGCTTCCCTTCATATACGTCTATCAAGGCTCGACTTGTGTTAAGGAATGGTCACCCAAGGATTAATGAGCCATCCTTATCTTGCTTAAAGTTAAGCACCACAAAATCTACTGGAATGATGAATTTATCTACTTTGACAAGCACATCTTCAATAATTCCATATGGTCTTTTGATTAAGTGGTCTGCTAATTGCAAAAGCATATAGGTAGGCTTTGCTTCCCCCAAATCAAGTTTCTTGAAGATAGACATTAGCATCAAGTTCATTCCAGCCCCAAGATCACATAGACAATCAGGAAATTCTAAGTTCCCCACAACACATGGTATTGTAAAGCTTCTTGGATCTTTCAATTTAACTAGCATCTTGCTTGTGATGATTGAGCTGTAATTTTTTGTTAGAGGCACAACTTTCCCTTCATCCCACTTCGTCTTATTGGTTATGATGTCTTTCAAAAACTTTGCATATTTCAGCATTTGAGCTAGAGCCTCAGCAAAAAGTATGTTGATTTGCAACTTCTTGAAAATTTCCAGGAACTTTGAAAACTGCTGGTCCACTTGTTGCTTCCTCAACCTTTGTGGGAATGGCACCTTTGGTTTATATGGAGGCGGAGGGGGGTTTATAGGTTGTTGATATGATCCTTCTTGTGCCTTATCCCCCATGCTTTCATTCACCTCTTTTTCATCTTCTTTATCTCTTTGCTTTGGAAAAGGTGGTGCTAACTCCTTACCACTTCTCAAAGTGATGGCTTTCAACTGCTCCCTTGGATTAGGCTCCATGTTGCTTGAAAGATTTCCTTGATTTCTAATTGCAAGTGCATTACCAAGCTGCCCCACTTGTACCTCCAAGTTGTGGATTGAGGAAGAATGATTCTTTGCAATTTGATCAAATTTTGCCTCCATTCTTCATTAGTTTTCATCTTGACTAGCCATTTTATTGTTGAAAGCTGCCATGAACTTATCCATCTTTGACTCAAGGCTTACAAGTCTATCTTGTGGTGGTTCTTAAAATCCAAGTGGTCCTTGTTGCTTATTAAAATTTGGTTGCCCCACATTATTTCCACCCCAAAAAAAGTTGGGATGATTCCTTCATCCTGGATTGTATGTGTTTGAGTAGGGGTTGTTGCTTGACCTTCCTTTGAATTGATTTCCCACATAGTTGACTTGTTCCACTTAATTCCCAGCTACAAGGTTAGCCATGTAACAGTCATTGCTTGTGTGCCCCATCTCCCCATAAAAATACAACCACTTCGAATTGCTGCAATAGTGTTTGGAGGAACATTTAAAGTGCCAAGTTGCTTTGATAGGATAGCAACTGGTGCTTGTAAAGATGTCAGTTGATGCATAGCCAAAACTCCTTTTTGATCTCTTCCTTGTGGTTGCTTGATATGTGCTTAGTAGGCCATGAAGAGTTGTTGGTTGCCATCTCCTCTAAAAGCTCAATTGCCCCCTCCATTGTCTTCCTCATCAATGAACCTCTAGTTGCTGCATCAATGGCATCCCTTGTGTAAAAATTGCACCCATTATAGAAAGTTTGAATCAAAAGTTCATCGAAAAGATCATGGTGTGGGCAGCTCCTTTAAAGTTCCTTGTACCGCTCCCATGCTTCATCTAAAGATTCCCTTTCAAGTTGTTGGAAGTTTGTGATCTCCTTGATAATCCTTATGGTCTTTACTAGAGGAAAGTACTTCACAAGGAATGCTTAGGCGAGTTGCTCCTATGTAGTGATAGATCCAGATGATAGTGAATTTAGCCATGATTTTACCCTATCCTTCAAAGTGACAGGAAATAGTCTAAGTCTCACTGCATCATCCAAAACTCCATTATACTTGAAGGTATCACAGATTTCTAAAAAATTGGCTATATGGGCATTAGGGTCCTCATTAGTCAATCCATAGAATTGAACACTTGATTGAAGCATTTGGAGGAGAGCAGGCTTAATCTCAAAATTGTTTGTATTGACCCTTAGTCTAGCAATTCCTTATTGTGCACCATTCAAACCTGGCATAGAGAATTCCAACAAAGTTCTTTGATTCCCTCTCTGATTTCCACATTAGTTCTCTTGCTACTCTTGATTCACCTCTTCGAGTCTTGTTTCATCTACCATCTCAGCTATTTCTTTTTGTCTTGCTTTCTTGATCTCTCTTTCATATTTAGTTAGCTCAGTTATGTAAGGGATGAGTGCAGATTTTGATCTTCGAGTATTGTGCACACACAAAATTTAGTACCTAAAAATAAAAGAAATTCAAAACAAAAGTTAATAAAGAAAAGTAAAATCTGCCTCAAATCAAATAAAATCAAATAGATTATGATGTTAAATCAATAGTCTCTGGCAATGGCGCCAAAAACTTGTTGGGTATATTACTTGTGGACTTTGTATACTTGCGGAAAATACCCAACAAGTTTTTGAAATCCAAATAAGAGAAAGTTAATATTGCAAAAAATCCAAAACTTAGGGAATACCTCCTCTAGCCCTTATGGGTTTTAGGGAAGTCACACATTCTCCAAACGAAGTCTACTAAAAAAGTAAAAGAAAACAAAATAAAAGCAAGTGAAGAAGGTGATAGGGGGAGAGTTGATTAGTTTTAATTAGATTCGATACTTGAACCAAGCATGCTTGTGTATTCCTTTGAAGAATCAGAACCCACACAGTTCTCCCTTCTTGTGAAAAGGTTAGTTTAGCCTAGCCACTTTATCATGTTTTGATTGATTGATTAAAAGAGGGTTGAGTTAATTAATTAACTTAATTGACTACCGAGTTCATTAGCAAGCAACCTGGATGAATCAATTTAATTAACTAAAGAGGTAAGGAAATTTAGACAAAAGAAAATTAAAGGAAAAGAAGCTTACCTCAAACTGTGGGCTAGTACTAGCCTCAGATGGTAGACGGCAGCTGACCTCAGATGGCAGGTGGCTGCTATCTTCAGATGGCGTGGTGGTTTGCCTCAAATGGTAGGCAATGGCTAGCCTTAGATGGTAGACACGAGCCTTTGAAGGCGGGTGGCAGCTAGCCTTGGACGGTGGACATAAGCCTTAGGTAATAGACTTGCCTCGAATAGGCAGGCGTAAAGCCTTTAACTAGTTGGATAGGAATCAAGGAGAACCCTCCTTATACAAGCTTTGGGCAATAGACTTGCCTCGAATAGGTAGGCAGAAAGCCTTTAACTAGTTGAGTAGGAATCAATGAGAAACCCCTAACTTACTTTGCAAAGCAAGGAGCAAATGCAAAGTAGTTTGCTTGAAGTTAATACTTTTCAAGCTTTGGAAGTTGGTCATTTGAAGCATGGAGAGTCCCTCTATATATAGGGTGATGATTGGAGGAGGAAAATACTAAAATTTTGATATGGATTGCGAAAATAGGAGAATTTTTGTGGCACCGCAGAGCTCACTGTGGTTCCACAGAGAGCTTTACAGCAATAGGCCTATTTTTGTCCATTTTCTCTTGTTTCTCATTTGTTTTTCACAATTCTAGTTGCATTATATTCATTACTCAGTCTTGAATGATTTGAAGGGGTTTAAATGCTAAAAAGACATATTTTGATTTTTCCAATTGTCCCATTTTGAGAGTTTTCGCCTTCTGGAGATTCGTTTACTGAGACTAGGTGCTTCTAAGGTTCAAACGCATACTAGAGGGTGCAAAATTAAAGGTTTACAGGTATTTGAAAATGAATTTACCTTGGGTAGAAAATTTTCAAACGGGCATCGATTTGGACAGATGGGTTAGGGTTTTTAACTTTATTGTATTTTAATCAATTTTTGATTTCTTTGGACCAAACGTTGCCATTTTGATACGTTTAAATTTTTTTTTGATGTTTTAAAGAAAAATGTGCCATTTCTATGCTTCAATGACATGGAAAAAAATTATTAAAATATTGTCCACATCAGCACCGGTGATTGGTGATTCACCATATTTAGATCATTTGTGTAATTTGCTAAAATTAGAAAGTTCATGCCTTGATTTACCAAAATTAAAAGTTTATATTGAAATTGCAATTTTTTAAAAGTTGTTGATTTTTTTTTTTTTTTTTTGCAATTGACCCTTTTGGATTGCCAAGAAAAATTATATTGATTTTGTAAATTTAATGATTGTATATAAATAGATAATGAAATATAAATGATAAAATATTATCACATTAATTAAAACTTTTTAAAAGATAGCAAGTAGAGTTAAAAAATTAAAATAATTATTTTTTATAAATATTAGTTCAAAACATATCTCTTTTGGTATGCTCAAATATTTTCTTCACCCTTGCTGACTTTTGTAAATACTAGCATTTAATATGTGGGTTGCATATGATATTTTATAGTATATAGCTATGAAAATAAAATTATAAATATGAAATAAATATAAATAAAATAAAATTGCTACACTAAATAGGTTCTTGTCAAAATCAGCTGAAAAATACCTCTCATTTTTTAAGAAGCTAAGAAAGTTAGCTAGCTTTGAATGGATGGAGGATTATCAAGAAGCCTGTGACGATCTGAAGACATACCTCATCTCAGAACAAGTACTGAGCCGACCTTTGCCTAGAGAACAATTATTCATTATCTATCAACCTCACAACAAGCAATAAGTTTAGTTCTAATTAGGGAGGAAGGAAACATATAAAGACCAATCTATTACTTCAGTAAGGTGCTACATAGTGCAGAACTGAATTACCTCTCTATTGAAAAAGTAGTGTATGCATTAGTGCTATCCGTGAGGAAATTCAAAATCTACCTACAAGCTCACTAGGGAATAGTAATAATTGACCAGCCTTTATAAAAAATATTGTACAAGCTAGAGACATCAAGCCGAATGCTATGCTAGTCGGTAGAATTAGGACAATATGGTCTCCAATATAAACCTATATCAGTAATTTAGGCAAAGCCCTCCCTGATTTCATATCAGAATGCACATTTGACTCTAAAAAAATAAATGATGAAGCTAACTCGTCGGCTAGAAGAAAAGAGCCCAAAGAGTAGACAGACGATCCATGGTCCAAATGGGAACTATTCGTCAATGGAGCCAGTAGCAAAGAGGGAAGCAGAACAGGTATAATCTTAAGAAATGGCCAAGAACTCTCACTAGAATATGCCCGTGGATTAGGATTTGAAACTACCAACAACATTATGGAATATGAGGCTATAATCCAAGGACTAATGTTTGTAGATTGCCTCTAGTTGCAGTTGCTTCATGTTTATAGTAACTCGCAGCTTGTCGTAGGATAGATACTGGGAGAATATGAAGCCAAAGAAGCAACATGATTGAATGTCTGAGAAGGACAAGGACTATAATCCAGAAGATGAAAAACAGAGGAGTGGAAATATAAGTACATAAAATCCCAAGGGAACAAAATAGCCAAGTGGACGGACTCTCCAAGCTAGCTGCCACTCATCTTGTCGAACTGCCCAAAAAGATCTTTGTAGGGTACCTGGCTCACATAAGCATCGAAGAAGGGAAAAAAGTAAGGGACATAGATGAAGAGCCCTCTTGGATGGACCCTATTACCCATAAATACTAAAGAAGCCAAGAAAGTTAGACAGTGAAGTATCCACTTCTCAGTTCATCAAAGCATACTATATGAAAGAGCCTTTTCTCTCCTTTGGTTAAAGTGTCTTAGACCAAGCGAAGCAAAATACATCCTCCAAGAAACACATGAAGGGTATTGCATAATGCATATTGGAGGAAAACCTTTAGCTGCCAAAAATCATCTGACAAGGACACTACTGGCCCCACATAAAAGAGGACATAGTTGCCTTCGTTAAAAAGTGCTAAACCTGCTATAAATTTACCAATGGAAATCATATACCAGCAGTAGAACCAAAAGCAATCATTGGCCTATGGCCATTCGCAAAATGGGGAACAAACATAGTAGGTGCCCTCCCTATAGCATATAGGCAAAGAAAATTCCTATTGGTGGTAGTGGATTACTTCATCAAATGGGCAGAAGTTGAGCCTCTGGCAAGATTAACCACAGACAAAGTTATAGGCTTCCTTCGAAAGAACATTGTGTGTCTATTCGACGTACCTTACCAACTCATCAGTAATAATAGAAAACAGTTTGATAATGCCAAGGTCAGAGCTTTTTGCCAAGGACTCAATATAAAATGGTGCTTCTCTTCAATAGCTCATCCACAGATGAATGGGCAAGCAGAGGTAACAAATCGAACTATTCTTAAAGGGCTAAAAAGAAGATTAGACACATATGGCCAAAGTTGGGTAGACCAACTCAGTCACATCGTATGGGCATATCAAACAACACCAAGGCAAACAACTAGGAAGACTCCTTTCAATCTAACATACGGAATAGAAGCAGTCATTCCAATCAACATAGGCCCACCTAGTGGAAGATTAAACTTCATCAATGATGAAGTAAATAGTCAGACAAGACAACTTGACCTAGACCTCCTGGATGAGCTTATGAAAAAGGCAGCCATTAGGATGGAAGCATTCAAACAGCAAGCAAGTAGGTATTTCAACAAAAAAGTACAAATCCGTATGTTCAAAGAAGGAGACCTAGTTATGAGATACCTTAAAGCAATAGGCAAAAGAGAAGGAATGGGTAAGCTCACACCAAATTGGGAAGGACCCTTCAAAATATAAAAAGTCATAGGATCGGCTACTTACAAACTTGTAACCTTACAAAGGGTGGAAGTTCCTCATACATGGAACATTTAGCACCTGAAGATGTATTATCAATAAAGAAATAAAAGCGCCTTTTATTCCAAAGAGTCACCCCTTTTTAGTGCCCATTCCCAGAAAAAATATATATGTGGGAGATCGCTCTTTGTTGAGAGAGCAAGTACCCAAAAAAAAGTGGGAGATCGCTCTTTGCTGAGAGAGCAAGTGCATAAGAAAATGAACTGAGAGATCACTCTCTATTGAGAGAGCAAGTGCCCAAGAAAATGAACTAGGAGATCACTCTTTATTAAAAGAGCAAATACCCAAGAAGACGAACTAGGAGATCGCTCTTTGTTGAAAGAGCAAATAAACTAGGAGATCGCTCTTTATTGAGAGAAAGTACCTAAGAAATCAAACTTTGAGACCATTTTTCGTTAAGAGAGTAGGTGCTAAAAATCACCCTCAGCCTAAAGGAGGCAACTCCTAAAAATAACCTAAAACAGCTTGCCAAAATCCAAGGAAGTTACACAATCAAGCAAACACAAACAAAAATAAAAACTAATACCCAGTTTTAGTTAAATTTATTACATAAAAAATGAGCAAATAAGACAAGATAGAAGAAAAGGCAAAATTCTATTATAATAGTGCCAGATACTTACAATGGAGAAATATAAAATATAATCATCCAAAAAAAAAGGGAAAAATCTATGAAGTTGGAGGAGTCTGGTTTATTGGAGGAGTGCCTTTGGGAGGGACTGTATTAGAGGAGGCAGGCGATGACAATGAGCTGGGAACGAAGGCTCACTTCGGCACATCATCTACATTCTTGTTTAGTAGGAGATCGGGGTTGGCAATAGGAATAGCCGAGATAGGATGAAAGCATCAACTTGCCCCATCTGTTCTTTTAATACCCAAGATTTCTTTACCCAATTGTAAATAGTAATGATGATGTTATAATGTCTATATACTGTGCCATTTAGGGCCTTCGAAGCACACTAAGAATCATAAGAAGTGAGCTCAAAATGAATGATGTGACAATGAGTAAGGAATGCAATCAATTCTGATAAGTATCCTTATGATAAGTGAAAGTCAAATCGAGTTTGACTTAATGTGACTATATTAGTAATTTAATTGAGATATGAATTTAAAGTACTAGTGAATGGGTATTGACACCTCCTAAGACATTGGGAGATGATAGTAGTGACATAACAAGTTGAATTTAATTAAAGTTATGATGATACAATGAAAATCAAACTTAGTTTGACCAATTGAATCCACATAACTTACATACATGTGTACTATATAGCGAACAAGATTTATCTAGTAATGCCTAGAGTATGTAGTGACATTAGAATGTAAAAATATGCATATTGCAATGGAAGAAATAAAATGGAAAATGTATGAAGTTACCAAGTTTTAGATGTGCATATATGGATTTGTCATTGGGCTTTTGGACTTCAAGGCCTAAGCCCAATAGATGGTGGCTAGCCCATTAGGCCCAAGAGCAAGTGAACATCAAAACTTGTGAGCTAGAAACATTTGGCCTAAGACAATAAGAATATGTTGTAGAGAAAGAGTTACAAAGTTTGAATAAATTAGCCACAAAATTTGACCTAGTCAAAGTTCTAAACCAAATTGAACTCTTCTTCTTAGTACATATGAGTTTATGTTCAAGATGGGCACTCCAACACCATATGATGATCATCACCATTGTAGAGACAATCCTAGCCATCCATCTTGATCAATCCTAGCTATCTATCTTGATGCAATCATAGTCATTCATCAAGATCAAATGCTAGCCATTGGATTTAACTTGATTAATCCTCACCATTCAACCCAATAGATATATATGTGCAAAAATTATGTTGGGAAATCACATTTAGCTTCTCTTTCTACACCAAGGTCCTCCACCTCTCTCTCTACAACATCTCTACCCCATTTGCAATAAGAAATTTGGCAAATTAAAGCTAATAAAGGTGAGAAAATTATGATTATCTATTATTTTCTATGTTCTGAGGTTAATTTTAAGTAGTTTAATTATCTAAAAAGCTCTTTTATACCATTGAAGAATTTGGCCAACCTAGAGTGATCACACATGAGATATGGTTTTGAATAATTTTAGATGAGGAAAAATGATTTATAAATATTAGAATGAGTTTTGAGAACATGATTCAAGGATCACATGAGTTTTATGTTATGTTAATTTGAGGAATCTATGACTAATTTGAAGATTGGATGAAGAATTGATTATTTTTTTTAAATTCTAGGGTTTATGGAAAATTGAGGATTTTAGGGAATTGAACTTGGACTCATGAAATTGAAAGGAAAATTTAGTTTAAGAATGGTGTCATACAATTTGTGTAATGTCAATTTTGAAATCCAATGGATAGAAATGATTTTCCCAAATTTAATGAACTAGGTTCATTTATGAAATTGTTGGTAGAAATAGAATTAGTTCTCTTGAATATTGGAAATTGCTTAAGTGGCTCTAATTGACTATTATGAAAGTTGAAATGTGAACTTGGAAGGAAAGGAATTATATTCTTTAAGTGAGCCATTGGAAAACAACTAAGGGAAAGTATTGAAATTAGTAATAAGTTATACTACAATGAACTAGATATAAGTGTTAACAAGTTAAGTTAAATTTAAATTAATGATATGACAAAGAAGTGAGTAAAATGTGATTGAAATGCAATGTGTAGAATCTAAAGACAAGGATAAGAATATTGTGCAAAAGTGCAAGGAGCACTACTAGCATTAGAGTTAAACACAAATAGGAGTAAAGGAGTCTAAGGTGAGTACTTAATAATATAATATGCCTTGTGTTATATGTTTTGAACCGTTATTATTCAAACTATAATCGTCAAAGTATTCCAATTCCTTGATAAGCTTGAATTACTCATTGAATATTAAACCATTTGATATGATGCTTCTTAATGGTAATTGACTATTGTGAACCTATCATACCAAATTTGTAATGTGATCATTGAATTTCTTGATATGAACCTTACATGAACCTTCCTATTGAATGCTTATTGATAAGCAGAAATCCCCTTTTGATATGGGGTAATACATCAGACCTTGTATACTTGGAATAAGCCTGCGGGTGGAGTGAGAGTACCCAACCTCTATTAGGGGGGAATGCCTAACCGTAAGATATAATCAGTCTTATGTAATGTGATATGTCTTAGTGAGCAAGGCTTAGGCTGCCACTCTTGAATTAATATATGTGGGAAGCATCCTGCTTCCAAGAAAGTGATATTTCTGCTAAAGATACTATTTCCATTTTAAATAAGAAATTGAACCATATGATGATATTGATTGAAATCATTTCTTTGCTATAAACAACTTATCCTAAAAATAGTCCTTGTACTCACCATATATATTGTATTATTATGTACTCACTGATCATATCTCATACTTTAATTGTTAAAATTTTCAGGCAAAGTCGATGAATTAGCAAGGCAAATTCCAAGCCATGTTCTTTAGCTTGGAAGTTGCTCTACCAAGTCTCAGTGTTATGACTCTTGATTATGAAGACCATTGTTAGAGATCCATGGTTATCGAAAAGTTAGCACTAATATGTTATAGGGTGTATATGTAATGTGGATGGTATTGTAATTGCTATTGTAATAATGTATGGAGTAGTGAAAATTTGATTAATGATATGAGATTCAATTTAAGAAGTTATTCATATTATGTTCGTAAATGATATTATGAGTTAACAGGGAGATGATAAGCAAATAATGGGTAACAAAGAAAAGTAATAAGGTTACGATCTTGGGATAAGATTTAACATGATGAATGATAAAGGATCATGTGTCAAACGGGGTTCTATGGGTTTAGGTGACTTTATGTCTCCCTATGCCCTAGGATCGTCACGACTTAAAAAGGTCGATCGTGACAATTCCAGTAAGTCATCTAGAGAAATTGGCTACACTGGTAGCTTGCCAGAAGTAGAAGGGGCCACAACCACTGGAATATGGAAAATGGAAGGAGAGTAAGGAAAATAATAACAAATAATAATAACTAAATAAATAAATAAATAAAAAGAGAGAAAAAAGAGAGTAGACATCTTACATGGTTGAGGTTCGACGGAAGGTCCAGTAGATGGGGAGGAACCTCTCTTAAGTAAAGATTGAATAGCTTCATTGGCGATCTCCTTAGTAGGCACGCCCTTTCAAACCCGCTTAACTATCATGTCAAAAAATGCATTATTAATAAGAAAATTCCTCGAGGAGTCAAAGTGGGTCTACTTAGAAGAGGAAGAAAAAGAATCACTTGTGGCTTGATGGATGAGTCTAGTAACCAATAAGTCATCTTCACCTTCACTAGACTCTAGCAAATTGATCAGAGGGCCCTTTGAGAGTGTGGCAATTGATGCTGGCTCAATGCTAATGTCCTCTACAGTGATCTTGGATTTGGATAGCACAAGACTAATGTCCTTCGCAGCCGCTTTGGATTTGGATTTAGACCCCTCAGCAGTTGTAGCTAGCTTGAGGGTCCTTGTCTTTTTCTTAGGTTTCTCCTTCTTGGGAGATGCTTTCCTTTTCTCCCTAATTGAAGGTTCTACCCCCTAGTCTACAGTGGTAGCAGTTTTAAGTTAACCAATCCGCTCATTGAGTAGGGGTAAGAAAGCAGCTTCATTATAAAGGAGAGGCTCTAACACCCTTTTTAGGTCCCGGATCTTCTTATAGGTGTTATCTTTGTTTGTGATATACACTATGAAGTAAAAAACATAAGTAAAAAAGATAAGTGAGTATAAGCAAAATAAAGATAATAGAAAGGAAGAAAGAAAAGCAAAGAGGTGAAAACTCACCCCTAATCTCATTAATTACAAGATGCATAATCTTACCTCGAGCATCCTTTATTTATGAAGTGTAATCCAACCTCAGCATATCATAGGAATAGTTGTCTTGAATTAAGGTCAACATCCCCACGATCTCCTCTAGAAGAAGATTCATGAGAATGTCAGGCAGGCTGTATACAGCAGGCACTTGGAAGGAGCCCCTAAAACCAAAGCTGGTACCGCCTCGGTATTTTTCCTTCATCATTACCATAGAAAACTTAGCATGCCAGTTTGCCACTTTGTTGGGCTTGCTATTAAAGAGGCATCTTCTGAGCTTTGCACTAGTACACCACACTCGCCGATTGCAAGTGAATCTAAAGAAACATTAGAACATGTGGGGCATTGGCCACAGGCCTAAGGCCTTGTGTGAGGCCTCACCCGAGCACCGGTCCGATCTGCCTAGGAATCAAAATGGTCTTTGGGAGAAACTCCATGATTGAAACTCGCTGTGAGTTCAGAAAATTGATTTTTGTATTTTGAAAGTTGAAAAATAAGTTGCCACTTTAATTTATTTATTTTAATTGGGAAAATTAAAGAAAAACCCAAATTGATTGACTCCAAAAAATGATTTGATTTTATTCCAATTGAAAATGCACCAATCTGCGAGTGACCAAGGAGGGCTCAGGGATCAGGCTTTGGTAATTACACAATTAAGAAAATATAGTTTTCTTTAGTTCGACTATAATTGCAAAATAACTCTTAAAAAAGGAATTTTCATGTATGTATGAGCAGGAATATAATGATGAATAAAATAGACATATATATATATATGATGAGATGGAATGACAATTATAGACAAACAAGAAAAAATAGATCTTACTTAACTATTACAAGATCAAAACAACTAAAATAAAGAGGATCTTTCCTCTAGCCCTTATAGGTACTAGGAAAAGCACACATTCCCCAACTAAATTAACATAAAATCATAAACAAAAGATTAATATAAATAAATCAAAATAAAAGAAAATAAGAATATTGATAAAAAGGTTTTAGAGTTGATGCCCTTCAGAATGGCAGCCTGCGTATCCTATTGAATAGGAATCAAACCCCATGCAGTTCTTCCTTCTTGCGAAGGAGGGGTTTTAAAAATGTGTTGGTTTGCTTATTAATTTAATTCTGATTCTTAAATTAATAAGTTTTTTAGATCTTTTAGTTTTAGGCCTAAAGAGAATTGTAGATCAGAATTTAGAATTTACCTTTGCTTTTCATAACTTTTGAATGAATAGAACAAGCCTTGCTCCGGATCTCAACTCCACCTTGAATTTAAAAGAAATTTGGAATATGGATCTAAAAGCAACAAGTATGTTAATATAAGAGGAGATTTATGCCTTGGAATGTGTCTCAACTGCCTTGGAATGTGTGTCAAATGAGCTTGAAGGATGCTCTATTTATAAAGCAGCTAGGGGGGTGCCGACGGTACGGACGGCAGCACTAGCATGTCACCAGTGGCACGGGTGGCACCAGCGATGTGCCGGGCGTTTGGGCGGCACATTAAGCATGCCGCTTAGATGTCGACACAAATTTTATGCCGCCATGGGCGACACGGCAGATGTGCTGCCCAGACGGTGGCATAAAGGCATGCTACCCTAACAGCGGCACAGCATACGTGCTACCTAAAAGGTGGCATGTTAGGCGTGTCGCCTAGAGCAGCGATGCTCCTCCCGTGCTGGCCGGCTGGTTTGACCTATTTTCTGCTTTTTTGTCCATTTCGGGTCCATTTCAGTTCTTATTCGAGCTCGGTTTAATACTGTGGATTCATAACTGAAAGATGGTTGACTAGAGGTGCAATTTTGAGGGTTCACAGCTATCCCCCTTATCTAATTTGGCTAGACATAGGCTGAATTTGATAAGTGTGAACCGAAAGGCCTAGGACATCATTTTGAGCATTCTAAATGTCCCTTTCAGTATTGGGAGTTATGCAAGAGCTTCATGTCTGATCTTTGGCTATTCTGACTCGGTTTGGACTGTTTTCCAATTTTCAAGCTATTTTTGAATTTTCAATTTTTTTGCAATTTCAGGAGATTATGAACTCCGATCGAGATCTCGTCTATTTCGAAAGATGGATAAAAATCATGCGGATTCACTGCTTCATATGGAACTGAATTCTGATTTAAAATGAGCCTGTTATGGTAAAACCATGTGAATTGGACATGCGAATCAAAAAAAGTTAAAAGATGTTATGGGGGGGGGGCCCACCTTTACTCCTATATAAACCTTCATTCCTTCACACTTTCTCATAACCTCATTTTCACTCTCTCTCTTCTCTCTCTCTCTAGTTTTCACTTTTCTCTCTCTCTCTCTCTTTTTACTCTCTTTTTTCGCTCTCTCAATATGGAAGCCTTTTCTCAGCTAGCAATGGGTGCTCAGGGCCCGGAGACATTACTGAAGGAGCCAGATCGCCATCTAACTACACTGGATCTCTTCAGGTATGCTTTCCTTTCCCTGCACAGTTAGTATGAATTTCGATAATTATCAATAATAATAATTAATTTTTTTTTTACAAAAAATTACAAAGAGTACAACTGAGGCCCAGGGGTGGCCGTAGTGTCATGAAGCTAGTCTGCATTTATCTGAATAATCAGGAGGCTATCCATCTGTGCCTCGAGCCATCTGGCTTGCTTGGGTGGCTGGAGCTGAATATCAAGCAGCTGGTTAATACCATTGTGTTTCGGGCACTAGCAGAGCGCTAGTGGAATACTACCAACACATTCCACCTTTCTTGTGGTGAGATGACAGTCACTCCTCTCGAGTGGAGCATGCTAATTGGTATGTATTTTAGATCTCATCCTCTCGAGTTTTATTCTTCATGGATTGAGTGCTCTTCTATAGAGATGACCACTCTGATTAGGGCTGATCCCCCTCGTGGGTACCTCAATGTCCCACGTTCTTGGCTTCATCAGGCCTTGATGACCATGGGTCAGACTCTAGGTCAGTATGGCTTTGATTAGGATGCTAGACTTTGTGCCTCGATCATCTTGACCTGTACCTTTCTGCATAATAACAAGGAAAACATTAATTTGAATGTCCTGCGATCACTGGAAAATCTAGACGAGATTGACAAGTTTGACTGGGGAGGTGCAGCCTTTTATGCTATGTATCATGAGCTGTGCAGCATTTCCTGTGGCACGCTTTGTGGCCATGGTGGTACCTCTATTGTGCTCGAGGTGAGTACTATACTCTGGTATTCTGTTATCTAATATTTGTCTAGTGACTGACAAAATTTTATTTCCTACAATACTGGGCTTATGAGCACTTTCTGATGCGGGCTCTGCCACTGAGAGAGCCTGCTACTGTGGACCCCCTTACGGACATATTTGGAGGGCGTCCAATAGAAATTCCTTCATGGCACTGTCATTTGATCATTGCAAACAAATCTTTGCTACTTTGACCATAGACTAGGTATTCCTTTATTGATCTTAACCCGAATCTTACTATTTATCTTCTACTGCTTATATTGCAATCTGTTTGTAGGTGAGATGGTCGCCATTTACCAGGTTCGCAGAGTGGATTCCTAACCGGATCAGGCCTAGCGTGGACTTGTCCTCTTGTCAACTCCTGCTCTGTTGTGAGTCTTTGAGGATGTTTTACTTGGGAGAGAGGGCAAGGGCACAGGTTACAAGAGAGAGAGTTGTGCCACAGCCTCCTCCGGCAGACATGAGGTATAGGCCGGCAATCCTAGTAAAGGATGGTTGGGCTACCGGAGTTTCCTTTCTAGATTACTTGTTGCTTGATCTGCACTATGATGAGTTCTGCGAGGCATCCTTGATGCGAGGCACACCTCCCTTGGATAGATTGCGGGGACCATCACATCAGGGTTCTAGCTCAACATCTTCCCGAGGTCCTCTCTCCAGAGTTGGGAGTTTCATCTCTCTACGGGTCGGCAGTATCGTTCTGGCTGGCAGCATGGGTCCTAAGGTTGGACCTTCAGATGTTATGGCTGGCCCTTTAGGTTTTGCGGCTGATCCTTCTAGGATTGATCCTTCAGGGGCTAGCGGCTCAGCTCTAGCTCCAGCTCCAAATGCTTCAATGGGAGGTCTAACTAATCTGGTTCCCTTGCCTGCTGGTCTTATCTGTTTGCTAGCTCATCTGGATTATGTTTCTTATGATAGCCGATCATGATGTTTCCATCTTTCTGATGATCATCCAGCCTTCTTCCCTACTATCCCTGAGACTATTACAGAGGTAAAAATTTTGCATAGCTGGTACTTTTAGCCCTTTGTCTGTCTGCCTTGTAGTGATTCTCATATATCTTCCTTTCTTCCTCAGGTTTCCATGGAGTTTGTTCGCTATCACTACAATCTCTTAGGCTGATATGCATTTGTTTTGACCTCCTTTCTGCATGACAGGGATTTGTCAGAGGATAGTCACGAGCAGGAGATGTCCAGGCGAGGACGCCGCAGACCCAAGCGTGGTTGTTAGCGACCTATTTTGTCAGCTTTTGCTTTTTTATGTATACATGTACTGAGGATGATGGATGTATGCATGATATTTTAGATGTATGCACTTTTTATCTTGATATGTATGACTTATGGATGTTTTGGATGAAATGGGTGCATGGTATGGATGCAAATATTTGAAATAGGATTCCATTACACTATACCTTTCGTTTTTCTCTCGTTTATGCTCCGATTTTGAGAAAAAAATGAATTATTTTAAGCCCAAAATCTTAAGAAATCACAGTAAAAACTGTTTGAAGGAAAAAGGCACAAGGAGGCAGAGGATTGGTAGGTGGCACGATTGGCGTGCCGCCACTGTAGCGGCACGTCCGGCGTGCCACTGTATTGGGCGGCACGATTAGTGTGCCACCGGTAGCAAATTTGGCAAGCCAAAATTCACCTATTTAAGCAGCTTTTATTCATTTCCCAGTCTGTACTATCGATTCTCGAGCCTCCAAAAGTCATTTTCAGTCACTTTTTTGCTTTCCATCAATTTTATTATTTTTATTCTTTGCAATGGAGCCTTATTTCAGCCATGCAATGTTATTATGGTGCAAAAACTTTACCAAAGTGGAGAGAATTAATTTGGGAAAGTATGGGGTGAGCGCTATGCCCACCTTAAGAGGCATAAAAGTTGATTGGAAATTTTTACGCACCTGCATGTACTTTTGGGATCCAACTACCCATATCTTCATATTTGGGGCATCTATGGAAGAGATGTCTCCTATCTTTGGGGAGTTTTCTGTGCTACTCGGATCTGATCCAGAAGCTATGTTGGCTACTCCTATTGAGAAAGTAGGATATTTCAACTCTTTCAAGGGACTTTTTGACTTGAGTATAGAGGTTGCTAGTCCCATGGTAGTGGATGATTGGGTAGATCTTACTGCTATGATAGCAAAATTCCATGATCCTAAAGACTTTAAGGATGATGGGTGATTTCATTTGAGAATGCAGGCTCTATCCTTCTGTCTGATTGCCGAATACATCTTCGTGAGCCCTACTGGTTGGGGGAATGCTAGAGTCACTGAGCTGATTCCGCAAATGGAAGAAGGGAGATCCATCGCGGCTATAGTGCTGGCTGAGACCATCATGAGTTTGGACAGATCTTGCACTTTTGATGGCCCACGGTCAATGAGCCCTATTATTCTTCAGGTTGAATTCTGGCTTCTGAATTTTAGTTCAACTGCTTTCTGTGTTTTCTTATGCTTATCTTTTTTGCACTTTTTCATATTTGGCTAAGAGACTATCTCCGAATAGTGGGACCTCCCACCAAGGTGGATTATTCTGCTTCTTGGTATAGGACCTGGACCATTGTTATTAAACAGAATTTTGAGAAAGAATGGACAAAATGGTTGATGAAGCTAGATTCTTATGACCTGCTATAGAGGTGTGAATGGTACAAGATCAGAAGTTTCATGACCATGAGCTTTGGCTATAAGATGGTCTATCTGCTGGGGTTGAGGATGGTAACATTTTACCAAGCTACTAGGGTCATGTGCCAAATGGGACACAGTCAGGGCATGCCCCTAAATGGTGCTCTATTTGAATATATTCTTGTTACTAAGACCATTGCTCGGGCTGTCAGAAATAGATGGGTAAGGTGTTTTCATGCTATTCGCCCTATTGACCAAGGCGATAAATCCATACTGTATATTGATTGGTAGATAGCCGACTCATGGAAATCAGAGAAGGCTAAAAGGGCTGCTATACTCAAGGAGATAGAGCAAGAATAATGATTGCTGCTTTAGCTTAGGATAAATTTTAATTATGTCTTTATTTTCTTTTAATGTTCTAAAAAATTAAATAAGACAAAATAAGACATCATTCATTTTTTATCTCTTTTGTTGCTCTAACTTTTGCCTAAGCCGCCCTTTCGGGTTTTCAATTTAGCGAGCTTATTTTCATTTTTTTTGACATAATTAAGAGCCGAGTGAATGTGAAAATGAAAATTTTATTGATGAATTGGACCAAACCCGTATGGGCTGCCTACATATCTCCTTACAATGATTTATGATTTTTATTCTTTTTCCTCTTTATAGAGAATCAGGTCCACGTAGTTCTGCCTTTGAGGAAAAATGTGAATGTTGAGCATGATTTTACAATGATTGCAAATGCTATGCATGAATTTCAAGGAATGCTTATGTAAAGTATCTCTTGAGTTGATCTTGATTATATGGGCTAGCAAATTCTATGCCATCCAAGTCTGTCAAGATTGTTGCTCCAGCCGATAAAATCTTCTTGATCACAAACGGACCACTCCAGTTAGGTCTGAATTTTCCCCTTGGATCATGAACAGGTGCCCTTATTTCTTTTAAGACAAGGTGACCCTTTTGTAATCCTCTGTCTCTAACTTTCTTATTGAAGTACCTAGTCAGTTTCTGTTGATAACCTTGCATTTGATATAAGGCATCCATTCTCTTTTCATCGATGCCCAAAAGTTGGTTATGGTAGCCTTTTGCCCATTCCACTTCATCTAATTGACTCTCCCTTAGAATATGAGTTGACTTGACTTTTACCTCGATTAGCAGAACAGCTTCCATCCCATACACCAAAGAGTAAGGTGTTGCATTGGTTGGAATACGTACTATTGTTTTGTATCCCCATAAGGCATATGGCAAATGTAGGTGCCAATCCTTATGGTTGTTGGCCATCTTCTGCAGTATACTTTTAAGAGTCTTGTTTGTGGCTTCAACTGCGCTGTTTGTTTGAGGTCTATATGGAGAAGACTTGTGGTGTTGAATTTTTTCCTTCTTTAATAGCTGAGCAACCTCCTTTTGGAAGTTAGATCCATTATCAGTGATGATCTCAAAAGGGACCTTGTACCTACAAAGGATGTTGGTACAAATAAACTGGGCTACTCGTTTGGAGTCCAATATCTGATAAGGTGCTGATTCAACCCATTTGGAAAAATAATCAATAGCCACTAGAACGAACTCATGTTTGCCAGAAGACTTCGGGCTTATCTTGCCAATGATGTCCAGGCCCCAAGTTGCAAATGGCTAAGGCGTGGTGATAGAAGATAGAGGTACAGGAGGCTTCTTCTGAAGTTTGGCATAGATCTGACACTTATGGCACTTCTGAACATATCTTGCACAATCTTGATTCATAGTAAGCCAAAAGTAACCCTGATTCATGATCTTGCAGGTTAGAGCAATTTCATTCATGTGTGGACCTTCGTTACCACCATGCATCTGTTCCATGATCTGTTGGGCTTTTGTTTCAGTGACACATCTCAGATGGATGTTATCCCAAACCCATTTATAGAGTACTTCCCCCTTTGGAATGAAACCTTTGGATAACTGTCTTAAAGTCCACTTTTCTATTTTAGAGGCCCCTCCAGGATAGAGTCCATTCTTGATGTAATTGAAGATATCCCAAAACCATGGTTTGATATCAACTGCTTGAATATTCAAACAATGCAACCTGGCTCATACTTAACTTCAATTGTAATAGGTCTGATTATGAAGCCATCGCTTATATCAAGCATCGAGGCGAGTGTTGCCAAAGGATCAGCAAATCAGTTCTTTGTCCTTGGAAGATAATGGAAAGACAATTCATGAAAATTGGCTGCTAGTTCATTTAGGCGTTTATGGTAAGGAACAAAATGCTCTTCTCTGATCTTCCACTTTCCCAAGGCTTAGGAAACTATCATATTCGAATCCCATAAATCTCAAGGCATTTGATTCTAAGCCTTATTACTGCCTCAAGTCCATAGATGCAAGCCTCATACTTTGCTTCATTATTTGTTACTTCGAAGTTTAGTTTGATGGCTATGGGTAGGTTTTCCCCACTCAGTGTAATGAACACGATGCCAACACCATACCCTTTGTTGTTAGATGCCCCATCAAAGTAGAGCTTCCATACTTCACTGTCAATTGTCAAGATGTCTTCATCAGGAAATTCAAGTTCAACCCAATGATCATCTACTGAAGCTGCAGCTAACTGATCAACCACTATGCTACCCTTTAATGCTTTCTGTTGTACATATTTTAGATCATATGCAGCTAATACAACCATCCACCTTGCCATCTTGCTATCAAGAACTGGCTTCTCCATAAGGAATTTCAAAGGGCTCTTCTCAGTAAGAACATGAGTTGTAAAGGAGCAAAGGTAGTGTTGCAGCTTGTGGCAGACCCATAACAAAGCAAGACATAGCTTTTCTGTAAAACTATACTTGAGCTCATGAGATAACATCCTTTTACTCAAGTAATAGATGGCATTTTCCTTGTTGGAGTCAGGAGCATTTTGGGCAAGCATTACCCTCATTGCTTCATCAATTATAGATAGATAAAGTAATAAAGGCTTTCCAAACCTTGGTGGCTGTAGTACCGATGGGTTTAGTAAGTATTGCTTGATTTGGTCAAAAGCTTTCTGACAATCATCATTCCACTGCTTGGAGGCTCCTTTTCTGAGTAGCTTGAAGATAGGCCCACATACATCAGCCAACTGATTGATGAATCGACTAATGTATTATAGCTGTCCAAGGAAACCTCTAATCTTCTTTTCTGTTTTTGGAGGTGGCATTTCTAGAATTGCCTTGGATTTAGCAGGGTCCACTTCCATACCCTTCTTGCTGACCATGTGGCCTAGGAATACTCCATATGATGCTTCGAAGACACATTTAGCAGGATTGAGCTTGAGATTGTACTGGCGAAGTCTAAGGAAGAATCGCTTTAGTGCCTCTGAATGTTCTTCAACAATGGTGCCTTTGATTACCATGTCATCCATATAAACTTCAATTTCTTTATGCATCATGTCATGGAAAATAGTAGTTGCCATCCTCTAGTATGTTGCCCCAGCATTTTTAAGCCCAAATGGCATAACCTGGTAGCAATAGGTGCCTCATTCAGTAATGAAAGCTGTCTTCTCTTTGTCAGGAGGATGAACCATTATCTGATTATATCTTGCAGCCAGGTCGGTTAAGGAAACCAATTCAGAACCTGCCATGTGGTCTACCAACAGATCAATGTGAGACAAGGGAAAATCATCCTCGGGATAGGCTTTATTCAAATCCTTGTAATCCACACACATTCTGACTTTGTCATCTTTCTTGGAAATTGGCACAATGTTAGCAATAGCAATATTCCCGAAGGGGTCAAAATCAAATGGAACGAATTCTTTACCCTCCTCACCCTCAATGTATTGAATGAAGGAGAAACCAGAGAGTGGATAAGTGGACAGCTCAGGCTGAATCTCAAGAATGGGAACAGAGCTTGGAATGTCTGGTCTTCCATGTATGTCCCCTTTAACAGTCATGACCCCATTTTTGAAAGGGAACTTGACTTTCTAGTGTAGGGAGGAAGGGATAGCCTTTGCTTGATGGATCCAGGGCCTTCTAAGTAATAGGTTAAAACATGAAGGTACATTAATCACTTGAAATGGTATAGTGGAAGATGTTGGCCCAATGGTCACATCGATGATAGATACCCCATGGACTTCCCTCTTGGTATTGTCATACGCCCTTACTATCTAATCTGAAGGGGTAAAATCAGTAACTTCCAGTCCCAAGCAGCTTGCCACCTTCAGAGGGCATACATTTAAGGCTGAACCATTATCAATCAGAACCATTGGCATAGTCTTTCCCCGAGTTACCATTATAATGTAAAGGGCATTATTATGGCTAGAGTCTCCTTCTGAAATGTCAATTTCTCTAAAAGTAATGGACACCTCATTAGCAGCAGAGGTAATAGAAGTAACCAGGTTTTTGGGTGTGATGTCAATTGGAGCTTGGCAATGATTCAACGCCTTGCAAAGAGCTTGCAGTGAGGATATGAGGATTGGATCAAACTCCAAATTGAGATGTTCGCTTGTGTTTTCTTGAGTTGTTTGAGAATGGGATCTTCATCTGGTTTAAGAATCCGTTTCAATTTGTCGGTAGGTGTAGGAATGGGTTGAATAGGTTGAGTGTTTGGGCTTGGTTGGTTCTGGATGACTCTGCCACTTTTGATAATGGCATCAATTTCCTCAACTAGGTTAGTAAGGTCTAGGACACTTGACTCAATCAAGGAGACAAGGTCAACTCCCTCATGATTTTTTATGGCATTAACTATATGGTTGGGTAAAGGGTTGGTGATGATATTAGGTCGGGCTTTTGGTGGTATTAGGTCATTGGAGTCAATAAGGTCCTGAATTATGTGTCTAAGGGCCTTGCACGCATCTGTTTTGTGCCCAGGTCCTTGATGATAATCACGCCTCTTGTTCGGGTTGTAATTTTTTGGCAGTGGATTGGGGACTAGTTTTGGCTCAAAGAGTTTCACCATGTTTCCCTCAAGCAGCTTCTTTAGGATAATACTTATAGGCACACCCCGAAGATTAGAAAACTGCCTCCTTTCAATCCGAATAGGCTTCTTGATAGTCAAAGCATTAACTTCCCCCCTTTGTGATTCATTGAGGAAGTGACATTACCCTGATGAGTTGGCTTTTTGTATCTTAACCCTGATGCAGTCTCTTCTTTAATCTGACCATTCTGAATCAAGTCTTCAATTTTTGAAGCAATAGCAATAAGGGCTTTGAAGGAAGGCAAGTATTGCATCTATAGCCTTTCTTGGTAAACTGGCAAAAGATTCTTGACAATTATGTCAATTTGATCATTTTTAAGAGGTCGGTATACCATTTGAGAAGCCTTCTTCCTCCATATCATAAGGAACAAAGAGAAGGATTCCTTTGCATACTACTTAGTGGTCTCAAGGTCTCTTCTGGTTACATCGACCTCAATATTGTAATGATACTGTTGGACAAAAATATTGCAGCTGTCATCACAGGTCCATTTCTTAGTGACATCCAAGTCTACAAACCATTTTACCGCTGTATTAGTTAGTGACTATTGAAATAATTGGGCTAGTAGTTGATTATCCACACCTAATGGATGCATGGCTCCCACATATACTTTGAGGTGGATCTTGGGGCAGGTAGTCCCGTCAAACTTGTCAAACTCAGGCATCCTGAATTTGGGAGGAACCCTTGCATTAGGGAACAAGCTTAAGGATTATGTATCAACCAGATCCTCTTTCTTTTTCATACCCAATAGCATCTTTTCCATGCGTTCCATCTTCTCTATGCAAGCCTTTATTTCAGGATTGACTTCCTTCCCTTAGAAAGGATCCAAGGGTTGGGAAGTGAAAGCAGAAGTGAGATTTGTTGGTGAGTTATTTTTGAGAAACTCGGGTGATGGGATAGGCAATGGTGGGATAATGTTAGTGTTTGCAGGTTTTTTGTCTCTAGACTCAACTCTGGAAGTGGATCCATAGACAGGACAAAAGGTAGGTTTGGGTTCAAATTTGATTGATTTTGGGTCAGTGGGGTTTTGAGATAGGGAGGTCTGTTCCAATATAGCACGGACATCCTCCATGATAGCCCTCCTTTGGGCCTTTAGTATGTCTTGGAAAAGGGCTTCTTGCCTCTTCATGATGGTCTCTTTGTGTTCTAAGAGCTTGGCGAAAAGTTCATCAAAGATCTCATCAGCTCTGGTAGTAGTGGTCTTATCTCCGGCAATAGACATCTTGTCAACCTTTAGGATAGAGAGATAAAGCTGGGTCAGTTTCTAGCTTAGGTATGGAATAAAGATCATGGAATATATCAGCTTTTGATAGGGACCATAAGTTGACATGGGTTTACGATTGGGACTATTAGTGTTTGAGTGAGATTAAGACTCTCCAAATTTGTAAGTTTTATGCATGCATGCATGTATGCATGAATAGAAAAGGTTTCATGATAATGACATACCAAGTTTTAGTATTATGGTACATATAATCCTAAAGGAAAGGTTCTATGAGTCATTACATGAGAGGGTTAGGGAGGTTTGAAGGGAACCCATCACACTAGATATGCGATATACCTAATCACATGTGAGACAAGGAGCCTCACATGGTCCAATGGTACGTGCATACTCGTTATACCTCTAAAAGGATTAGAGGATACGTCGTGGGCTAGATGATTTCACTATTGGCAAGCAGATCTAAGGAAGGTTGCCCACTTGATGTTACTTTCTATCCTTTGTTTTCTTAGGAAGCTAGGGTTTTTGGACAAGGAGTCCGATGTAGTGATGCATAAAAGAGTTATTTTGCATTTAAAGCCAAAGTCGGTATTATACCAAAAGTAATCCACTTTATCTTTTATTTGAAAAAGATTTTAAGTCCCCAGCAGAGTCGACAACTATGAGGCCTCGCCCGAGCACCGATCCGATCTACCAAGGAATCGAAATGCTCTTTGGGAGAAACTCCACGATTTGAACTCACTATAAGTGTAGAAAATTGATTTTTGTATTTTGAAAGTTGAAAAATGAGTCACCACTTTAATTTATTTATTTTAATTGGGAAAATTAAAGAAAACCCAAATTGATTGACTCTAAAAAATGATTTGATTTTATCCCAATGGAAAATGCACCAATCCGTGAGTGACCAAGGAGGGCTCGGGGATCAGGTTTTGATAATTACACAATTAAGAAAATATATTTTTCTTTAGTTCGACTACAATTGCAAAATAACTCTTGAAAAAAGAATTTTCATGTATGTATGAGTAGGAATATAATGATGAATAAAACAGATATATCTATATATGATGAGATGGAATGACAATTATAGACAAATAAGAAAAAATAGATCTTAGTTAACTATTACAAGATCAAAACAACTGAAATAAAGAGGATCTTTCCTCTAGCCCTTATGGGTACTAGTAAAAGCACACATTCCCTAACTAAATTAACATAAAATCATAAACAAAAGATTAATATAAATAAATCAAAATAAAAGAAAACAAGAATATTGATAAAAAGGTTTTGGAGTTGATGCCCTTCAGAATGGCAGCCTGCGTATCCTATTGAATAGGAATCAAACCCCATGCAGTTCTTCCTTCTTGCAAAAGAGGGGTTTTAAAAATGTGTTGGTTTGCTTATTAATTTAATTCTGATTCTTAAAGTAATAAGTTTTTTGGATCTTTTCAGTTTTAGGCCTAAAGAGAATTATAGATCAGAATTTAGAATTTTGAAAATAGGAAAGGGATTATACCTTTGCTTTTCTTGACTTTCGAATGAATGGAACGAGCCTTGCTCTAGATCTCAACTCCACCTTAAATTCAAATGAAATTTGGAATCTGGATCTAAAAGCAACAAGTATGTTAGTATAAGAGGAGATTTATGCCTTGGAATGTGTCTCAACTGCCTTGGAATGTGTGTCAAATGAGCTTGAAGGATGCTCTATTTATAGAGCAGCTAGGGGGGTGTTGGCGGTATGAACGGCGGCGCCAGCACGTCGCCGGTGGCATGGGCGGCACCGGTGACTTACCGGGTTAGCGTGCCGCCTGGATGCTGGCACAAATTCCATGCCGCCATAGGTAGCATGATAGATGTGCTGTCCAAATGGCAGCACGGAAAGCTTACCGCCGTCACATGCCGCCCTAATGGTGGCACAGTAGACGTGCTACCCATAAGGCGGCACGTCAGGCATGCCGCCCAGAGCAGCGATGCTCCTCCCATGCTAGTCGGTTGGTTCGACCTATTTTATGCTTTTTCATTTGTTTCAGGTCTATTTCAGTTTTGATTCGAGCTTGGTTTGATCCTGTGGATTCATAATTGAAAGACGGTTGACTGGAGGTGCAATTTTGAGGGTTCACACCTTGTAGACGACTTCAAATTGATGGAAGTCTTTAATAGAATTAGGGAAAAGCATCATAGAGTTGATGCATAAATAGTTGAAGCACTCCATGAGAAAGGAGGATGGGGGAAACCACCGACCGACCTTGATCTGGTAGTGGTAGAAGATGATGTGATCATCATCTTTTGGCAGTTCTTGTATATTGGCATCCTTAGGGTTTTTAAAAATTCTATCATGAGATTTAGGAAGGCCGATGGCAAAATTTTCCTAGTTCTTCAGGTTATCAGCAAAAGGGCTGAGGTTAGATGCTTTAAGCAACCTCACCCTAAGACTTCTCTTGATTAGTTTTAATACTTTGGTAAGAAATCACTTCCTTCCCGGGGGCCATTTTTCTAGAATTTTAAGAAATTTGATAAAAAGAAATGTAGGAGAGCTAACAATCTTTTAAAGAGAAAGAATGCTGGAAGTTTTTTGAGGAATGAAATGAAGAAGATGAAGTGGAAAGGGTCTTTTTAGGTTATAAACTCAAACCCTAAAACCACCGGCCAATCAATCATTTTAAATTTAACAAAAAAAATGATGTAACGTACGCCTACACAATAGGAATAAGGCCACATGGCATATTTTTAACAAGGAGAAGCTGCCTTTTTTATTTCAGATGTGTCAAGTGCGTGAATTGCAAATATAGACTCTCAAACTTCTTTCAAAAGCAAGTTCACTGACGACTTGAACTTACGAGGTATACAGACACCTCATCAAAACCAACTGCGAACCCTCAAATTTGCACCCTTAGGATCTGACAATAGCTTGACACTTGCTAAGATTCATGCACTACACATATGGCAGTCCTACTAGCTAGTTAGCGGGCAGGGGTCAAGGGGGCAGTGCCCCGTTGAAAAAATTTTTTCTTGAAACTTACACCTTCATATGATTAGAAGTTGATTACGAACCCATAGAATCAAATCGGGCTCAAATCAAATCAAAGACGGAGAAGAAAGGGTTGAAAAATGGAATGCAGTAACTCGCGGGCCCACAGCAGTTACTGCAGCCTCCTCTGCGATTACCACAGAGGCCCCTGCGGTAGCCAATTAGCTTTCGCAACTACAAAGTGCTCTGCGATTGCCACAGCCGACTCCTTAGTTATCGCAACTGTACCCTTTCAGAATTCTACCCAAAAATTTTGAATTTTTAGCCCTAAACTCCCCTTATAAATACCTTGCACCTCATAACAACTAAAGACACAATTATATGCTTTTATACTCTCCATAAAGCTTTCTAAACCCTATTTCTAAGCTTTTCAATCATCAAAACCCTCTTCCTAAACCTCTAAATCTCTAAAATCTCATTCCAAAAACCTCCTCCATCACATAAAACCTCATTCATAAGTTTCTTAGTCATCTCAAAACCCTATTCACAAGCCTCCTAATCATATCAAGTTCTATTCCTAAGCTTCCTAATCAGAAAAGGTTCAATTCAAGCCCTTTCTTTCAAAAGGAATTCGTGGTTCTCAAGCAAAGGTATGATCCAAGTCCCTCCGAGAAAAGTTCACATTATTCAAGAATCCTTCTTCCAAAAGGAGTGCTCGTGATATCCCTAGGCCAAGGTGGAACTTAGATCCGATACTAAGCTCACTCCCTACGTTCCTCGACGATGAAAGCCAAAGGTAAAAGTTCTTTCCTTTTCCATTTCAATTTCAAGATCTAAATGTGAAAAGATCTAATTTTTGCTAATTAAAATCTAACCTAATTAACAAATCTCTGATCCCTTAAAATCAATCAAAACATGATAACAAAGGCAATGACTTAAAAAACCCCTCCTTTGCAAAAAGGAAGAACTGTGTGGGGTTTGATTCCCATTCAAAGGGATACACAGGCTTGCCATCTCTAAGGCATTCAACTCCGCTAAAATCAACAATTTCTTCTCTCTATCACCTTCTTCACATTGATTAGGATCAAAATTGCTTTTCTTAAAATTGAAATTTTAATTCTTTTTAATACTCTCTTTCTTATTTTAGTTGTTTAGATCATTTGGGGAATGTGTGCTTTTCCTAGAACCCATAAGGGCTAGAGGAAAGATCCCTTAATTTTGATATTTTGACTTGTAATAATTTTAAGTAGTTTCTTCTTTATCTTTTTACATCTTGTGATTATCATTATCTCATATTTGTCATGCATTTCATGAGTAATATTTATTTCATACATCATATTATATCTCTTCATGCATACATAAAAAATTCTTTTTATAAAAGCTATTTTGTATTTAAGCCAAACTAATTTTTTTTGGATTGTTTTAACCAAAACCTAGTCTCCGAGCCCTCTTTGGTTATTCGAGGATTAGTGGTTTTCCTTGAGATAAATGGTACAATTTTGGAGTCAATTAAATTGGGTTTTCCTTTAATTTTCCCAACTAAAATAAACAAAATTAAAATGGCGACTCTCTTTGTAAATTACAACTTACAAAATTCAATTTTCTAAACTCATAGCGGGTTCCAATCGGGATGTTTCTCCCAAATGGGCATTTTTGATTCCCCTTTAGTGGATCGGACCGAGTGCTCGGGCGAGGCCTCACAGCTGGCGACTTCACTTGGGAATTTCAAAATCTTATTCGAATAAAGGATAAAGTGGACTACTCTTGGTAAAACAAAAAGTTTGGCTTTTATTACAAAATGGCTTTTTCATGCATCACTACATTGGGCTCCTTTTCCAAAACATTAATTTCTTAGGAAAACAAAGGATAGAAAGTAACATTGAGTGGGCAACCTTCCTTAGGTCTGCTTATTGATAGTGAAATCATCCAACCCATGACGTATCTTCTAATCCTTTTAAAGGTGTAACGAGTATGCATGTACTGTTGGACCCACGCGGGGCTCCTTAAATCATATGTGGTTAGGTATATCGCATCTCTAGTGTGATGGATTCCTTTCAAACCACCCTTACCCTTTCATGTAATGACTCATAGAACCTTCCTTTAGGATTATATTAACCATAATACTAAACTTGGTATTTCATGAAACTTTTTTCAATCATTCATTCATACATGCATGCATAGATTGAACCTTGTGAAGAGTCTAAAACCTATCCAAACACCTTCACACCTAAAACCCACAGTCAAAACCCAAAACCCATAGCCCACCTAAACCCATGGTCAAAGCCCAAAATCCATGGTCCACCTAAACTCATGGTCAAAACCCAAAACTCATGGTTCACCTAAACCCATAGTCCGGTCCTACCCAAACCCATGTTAAACTCATGGTAAAAATAAACCCATATATGGTACCCCCATCCAAATCCACAATCCTTGTCTAAGCTAAACACTAACCTAGCTCTATTCTAGCTTCATCCTTCATAATTCTTATCCAAGCTGAACACTGATCTAGCTTTCATCTTTCACAATTCTTACCTAAGCTAAACACTAACCTAGCTTTCATCTTTCACAATTCTTACCCAAAGTTAAAAATTGATCTAGCTTTACCCTCAACAATCCTTACCAAAGCTAAACACTAACCTAGCTTTCGTCTTTCACAATTCTTATCCAAGCTAAACACTGATCTAGCTTTATCCTCAACAATCCTTACTAAAGCTAAACACTAACCTAGCTTCACTCTTATCCTTAATCATTACCCAAACTAAATGCTGACTTAGTTTCATCTTTTACATTACAACCCAAACCTATGCTTCTATTTAAGCCTATGGTCTAGTCCACCATTATCCAACTATCACCAAACCCATAGTCTACCCAACCTCCAAATCCATGGTACATCCATAACCTAATCGTAAAACCCATGGTCCCTTCATCCTTAAGCACATACTAAACCATCCATAAATTGCAAATCCAATTACTTGAGGCTAAACTCTAACCTAGCCTTCCTAACTAAACTTTGGTTCCTCAAAAACTAAAATCCAACCTAGCTAACCAAAGCTAAAAATCTGACCTAGCTACTCAAAGCTAAAATCTAACCTAGCTACTGAAAAGCTAAAATCTAACCTAGCCACCTAAAGCTAAAATCTGACCTAGCTCCCCTAGCTAAATGCCTACCTAGCTAACATCACACACCTCTACCCTCTTTTTTTCCATACCCTGCCATAAGACACCATCATCCATTACTCATAAACCTAACATCCTTAATGTAATACCTTAAACCCAATACCTTTGGCCCAACACACAACTTTAAACACAATATCTTTGGCCCCAGCACAATACCTTAAGCCCAATACCTTTGGCCTAATACACTATCTTAAGGCCAATACCTTTGGTTCAACCCGATACCTTCAGCTCGAGACCTTGACCTATGCAACATTAGGAAATCATCAAAAGCCCAAATGCAGTCAGCTTACAACATCAATGGGAGACTTTTTTCCTCAAAGTGTGCATACCCATCTCATTACTTCTTTTCCAAGCACTTACCTTATTCTTTGACTTGGTTTTAAAGGTACCAATGGCAAGCCTGACTGATATGGAAGCTCTAACCAACCTACTCAAGAGGCAAGAAGAGAAACTTTAAGCTATTCTTATCTCCACCGTAGACGCTCAATGAGCCAATTTCAATCAATCTTTAGCTAGCCAACAATCCAGTTGTAATAATACCCTGATCCCATCTTACTTCTGCTTTCACTAATGCTTTGAGTTTCTAACGCCAACTTATCATCAATGAAGTGAGAGGAACATTAAACCAAGCTAAGCCCATCAATGCTGCGCCTACCATTGACATGGCCCATAATTTTACATCTTCAATCTCAAACACCAATGCCATTCTAACCTCAGCCATGCCATCAGTCTTAGATACTAACCTTGCCTCTTCTTTGAATCCTTTTCAAAGCAAGGAAAACTCCACCTCTTCTGCTATCAAAAGGCCTTTAAACCTCAACATTGATGCACTAGAGCAAACCCTCACAATGGAAAAAGGGTGCAAGAAGAGTAATACCTCCATTCCCCTTACCTCTACTAAATGGAAGGATATGGACACCTACACTTCCCTTATTGATGTCGAGTGAGAGAGTATAGAGGTAGCTGGCATGACTAGTAGGCAACCCTTGAAATCTCAACGAAGGGCTTTCACAAATTTAGGAGTTCCATTACTAGCAGTTTATAAGAAGGCTTTGAAGGCAAGAATGGTAGAACCCCTAGAGCCAAGAGTCCTTCCTAATTATAAGAAGGCTTTGAAGGCAAGAATGGTAAAACCCCTAAAATCAAGAGTCCCTCCTAATCCCCTACGAAAGAGCTACCACGCCAATGAGTATTGTGAATATCATCAAGGAGTGGGACACCAAATCAATGCATGTAAAGCTTTGAAACATAGAATCCAGGATCTAATCTATAGTGGAGATAACATCCCCCTAAAGCAAGACCCAAGACCTTAATTCAACCTTGAGTAGCATAACATGAAAGAGTTCAAGCCTAGCTAATATGACCTGTCTGAAGCTGAATTCCAAATCTAAGTCTGAGTTTGAGTCTAAGCCTAAAAGTCTAAGTCTAAGTCTAAATTTGAGTCTGTCATTTGCCTAAAAGTCTGAGTCTAAGTCTATCATTTTACTTTATTTTATCAACCACATTAGTCCCTTTTTTATTATTTTATAATAAGGTTTCCTTTATAGTAACGGATCTATGTTTTCTCTTCATTATTTATGCATTAACTTTCTTATCTTCCTTAATTGAGTTTGACATGGATGAGCTAAAAAAAAAAAAGAAAGAAAAAAGAAAAAAAAAAGAAAAAAAAGAAAAGAAAATGAAGAAAAAAGGGGTAAAGATTAAATCCACCACAATCAAAATGAATCAATAAATGCTTCACGAGCTCTTAACCAAAGAAGGACCTCTCATCAAATAGTCAAAGCACAAGGAGCAAGTAAATGTAATTACCTATCGCACAATTGGGTAATCAAATGATGCACCTCAACAAGGGGCAACAAGTTTAAAGAAGACCTCTGTCAAACCTAGAATTCAAAAATCAAAGCCTCTCAACATGAAGAAAAATAGCAAATCATGGTGGAATGCTTTCTCCCAAATTTCATTAATCCAAGCTCGCTAAGTTGAAAATCTGGAAGGGCAGCTTAGACAAAAGATAGAGCTTAAAAAAAAAAAAAAAAAAAGGGAGAGAAAGAGAGAAAGCTCATCGAAGTCACCTTCCCTCATGTCCAAAGTTGTTAAATTATCAATCTATCTCATCTCATGTCTCCAAAATCATCCTTTCTCATCAAAGGCTCATTCTTTAAAGTCATGCTATCTTCTATGCCCTTATCTTACAATAGGGCCATGTCTTTCCAGAACGTCATCATTTTTTGTCAGTCCATCCCATCACTTAGTTCAAAGAGTTAATACATATCTCTAGTCCATCACATCCCTATCTCTCATTTAGGACCATGATCCCCAAGTTGTCTTCCTTCACTAGCCCTTTAGCCATTCCTAAGGGCTTTTTGTTTTAGCTAGTGCAGTCAGTATGTCATCAAGTCAAACCAATTAAGTGTCACTCTAAGAGTCTCTTCAATCTCAAACAACCAAAAAGCTTGACTCACTCTTTTCTATGATTTATGCTATAAAAAGCAAAACCATACAACCTCAATGATTCTTTTCAAAAGTTTCAGCCTACCTTTAAACCATTCCTAAACTTCTCCATCCCAAGCCTCATTTGTAAATCATACCACCATTTCAAGCTCAAGTCGCATACCACCCTTTTTTGGAAAAATCTCATCATGGGTAGAACAAAAAATCCCAAGTCTCTCAAGACTCATCATCTTTAAGTTTAGTTTCCTTGGAAAAACTAGAACTCAAGGCATATCTCCTAAAGCCTATCATCCTCAAGTTGATTAAAAAGGACTCAAACCGGTCAAGGCCCATCCTATGCCTTTTTGGAAAATATCTCATGATCTTTGAAAGATTAAATTGGCAAAACATATAATCCCTGAGAATCAAGGCCTCTTAAAGCCTACAAACCATTCTGATGCAACCATGTCAAAGAGCAAACCCTTATCTATGAGCCTACAGTATCCTTGTGAACAAAACTTGTAGCACCATACCTAAGCCAAAGCTAGCCATTGAAAGCACTCTCGTAGAAAACTATCCTCAACACCTAGAAGCCTTCACCTTGAAGCCCAAATTTAGAAGCCTTCACCATGAAGCCCAAAACCAAAAGCCTTCGCCATGAAGCCCAAAACCAAAAACCTTCACCATGAAGCCCAAAACCAAAAGCCTTCACCATGAAGACCAAAACCAAAAGCCGTTGCCATGGAGCCCAAATCTAGAAGCCTTCACTTGGAAGCCTAAATTTAGAAGCCTTCACCATGAAGCCCAAAATCAAAAGCCTTCACGATGAAGCCCAAAACCAAAAGCCGTCGCCAGGACCCAAACCAAAAAGCCTTCACCATGAAGTCCAAACCAAGAAGCCTTCACTATAAAGCTCACTCCTAAAAAGCCTTCACTATGAAGCCCACTCCCAAAAGGCCTTTATTTATGAAACCCATGATCTCCTCTAAGGTAAAATGTAATTAAGCCTCCCAAACTGATTACCTAGCCTGACCTTTTCCTCTAAGCCAAGATTAGTCTCTAAGGTCCAGCATCCTAACCTAATCTCTCAGATAAAATCTAAAAAAGAAAAAAAGGCCAAACCTTCCAAATGAACTCACCAGAAGCCCATAACTTGATTGAACATCTAATATGATCTCTCATGAAGCTAAACCAGACTAAGCTTCCAAATAAACCTAGCCGAACCTAACTCAGCCTTCTAAGATAATCCACTCATTCTAAACAAATCTCCCTTAAAGCCAAAACTAGAAGGCCATAACTGACCAAGCTAAGTGCTAGACCTAACCTTCCCCAAAACTAGACCTGACCTAAACCTTATCGTCTCAAGGAACTTGATCCCTTTGTTTAAGCTTTCCAATTTAGCCTTAAGCCAAACATTATTGCAAACTGAGCACACCTAAATCCTGCCTGACCTCTTCTAGCCATATTTGGTTTAACCTCCCAAAGTGACTTCTTCCTAGGCTAAAATAATAGCCACTAACCAACTAGCCTCATACCTAACATGCCCATTTCACCTCAAACTAGCCGAATAGCCAAAAAAATTAAACCGCTTTCCTTTATCATCCTAAAGTGGGAGCACCTCCCTTCTAAATAGTCACCTTTCCAAAGTGGGGTCATCTTTCTCCTAAAGCTCAGCATTCTTCTATCAAACTGACCCTTCACAGGTTCAAGGTATCCAATCATTGCATAATCATATGCATTTCATGATAGAATAAGTTGTAAGTCAGACTGCCGAATCAAAATGGATCATCTCTTTCCTACCATATAGGGTCATCATCATTCCTACCAAACAAGAATATTGCTTTTTAACTTCTATCAGAAAGGACAACCTTAGGATTCATGCCTTAAATCTGAATTAGGTATCCCTCTTGATCAGACTCATCCTAAGATAGCCTTAGTATTCATACCTTAAATCTGAATTAGGTATCCCTTTTGATCAAACCCATCCTAAGATAGCCTTAGGATTCATGCCTTAAATTTGAATTAGGTATCCCTTTTTATCATACCTATCCTAGGATAACCTTAGGATTCACACCTTAAATCTAAATTAGGTATCCCTTTTTATCATTCTCATCCTAGGATAGTCTTAGAATGTATACTTTAAATTTGAATTAGGTATCCCCTTTTATCAGACCCATTCTAGGATAGCCTTAGGATCTATACCTTAAATCTGAATTAGGTATCCCTTTTAATCAAACCATCCTAGGGTAGCCTTCGGATCCATACCTTAAATCTGAATTAGGTATCTCTTTTAATCAGACTCATCCTAAGATAGCCTTAGGATCCATACCTTAAATCTGAATTAGGTATCTTTCTTAATCAGACCATCCTAAGATAGCCTTAGGATTCATACCTTAAATCTGAATTAGGTAGGATTTATACCTTAAATTTGAATTAGGTATCCCTTTTGATCTGACCCATCCTAAGATAGACTTAGGATTTATACCTTAAATATGAATTAGGTAGGATTTATACCTTAAATCTAAATTAGGCATCCCTTTTTATCAGACCCATCCTAAGATAGCCTTAGGATTTACACCTTAAATCCGAATTAGGTATCCCTATTTATTAGACCCATCCTAAGATAGCCTTAGGATTCATACCTTAAATTTGAATTAGATATCCCCTTTTATCAAACCCATCCTAAGATAGCCTTAGGATTCATACCTCAAATCCAAATTAGGTATCCCTTTTTATCATACCCATCCTAAGATAGCCGTAGGATTCATACCTTAAATCTAAATTAGGTATCCCTTTTGATCAGACCCATCCCAGGATAGCCTTAGGATTCATACCTTAAATTGGAATTAGGTATCCCTTTTAATCAGACCATCCTAGGCTAGCCTTAGGATCATTTCACCCATAAATGTTTAGATCATCTAGGTATCCCTATGGTTCCTTTTTTCACTACTTTTTAAAAAATCAACCATTTTCACCCAAACATGTCTAGATGCTGACTTAGACATCCATTTGGTTCATCTTATCATACCTCATTCCAGGGTTCACTATCATCAGAATCACTTTTTCCTCAAAGACAATTCTGATGAGGGGGGCAGCTATGAACCCTCAAATTTGCACCCTTAAGATCTGAATGTAGCTTGACACTTGCTAAGATTCATGCGCTATACATATGGCGGTCCCGCTAGCCGGTTAGCGGGTAGGGGTCAAGGGGGCAACACCCCGTTGAAAAAAAAATTTCTTGAAACTTACACCTTCAGATGATTAGAACTTGATTACGAACCTATAAAATCAAATTGAGCTCAAATCAAATCAAAGATGGAGAAGAACGGGCCGAAAAATGGAATGAGCCAACCCACGGGCCCGCTGTGATAACTCGCAGCCGGCTGCAATTACTGCCGGTAGCCAATTGGCTACTACAACCAGCACTGCAGCAACTGCAAAGTGTTTTGCAGTTGCCACAGTCGACTCCTCAGTTACCGCAATCGTACACTTTCAGAATTCTACCCGGAAACTGTGAATTTTTAGCCTCAAACTCCCCCTGTAACTACCTTGCACCTCATAACTACTAAAGACACAATTACATACTTCTATACTCTCCATAAAGCTTTCTAAACCCTATATCTAAGCTTTTCAATCATCAAAACCCTCTTCCTAAACCTCTAAATCTCTAAAATCTCATTCCAAAAACCTCCTCCATCACATAAAACCTCATTCATAAGTTTCCTAATCATCTCAAAACCCTATTCATAAGCCTCCTAATCATCTCAAGTTATATTCTTAAGCTTCCTAATCAAGAAAAGGTTCAATTCAAGCCCCTTCTTTCAAAAGGAATTTGTGGTTCTTAAGCAAAAGTATTATCCAAGTTCCTCCAAGAAAAGTTCACACTATTCAAGAATCCTTCTTCCAAAAGGAGTGCTCGTGATATCTCTAGGCCAAGGTGGAACTTAGATACAGTGCTAAGCTCGCTCCCTACATTCCTCATTGACGATAACCAAAGGTAAAAGTTCTTTCCTTTTCCATTTGAATTTCAATTTCAAGATCTAAATATGAAAAGATCCAATTTTTGCTAATTAAAATCTGACCTAATTAACAAATCTCTAATCCCTTAAAATCAATCAAAACATGATAACAAAGGCAATGACTTAAAAAATCTCTCCTTCACAATAAGAAAGAACTGCGTGGGGTTTGATTCCCATTCAAAAGGATACGCAAGCTTGCCATCTCTAAGGCATTCAACTCTGCTAAAATCAACAACTTCTTCTCTCTATCACCTTCTTCACATAGATTAGGATAAAAATTGATTTTCTTAAAACTTAAATTTTAATTCTTTTTAATACTCTCTTTCTTATTTTAGTTGTTTAGATCATTTGCGGAATGTGTGTTTTCTTAGAACCCATAAGGGCTAGAGGAAAGATCCCTTAATTTTGATATTTTGACTTGTAATAGTTTTAAGTAGTTTCTTCTTTATCTTTTTGCATCTTGTGATTATCGTTATCTCATATTTGTCATGCATTTCACGAGCAATATTTGTTTCATACATCATATTATATCTCTTCATGCATACATAAAAACTTCTTTTTATAAAAGCTATCTTGTATTTAAGCCAAACTAATTTTTTTTGGATTGTTTTAACCAAAATCTAATTCCCGAGCCCTCTTTGGTTATTTGAGGATTAGCGCTTTTCCTTGAGATAAATGGTATAATTTTGGAGTCAATTAAATTGGGTTTTCCTTTAATTTTCCTAACTAAAATAAACAAAATTAAAGTGGCAACTCTCTTTGCAAATTACAACTTACAAAATTCAATTTTCTAAACTCATAGTGGGTTCCAATTGTGATGTTTCTTTCAAATGGGCATTTTCGATTCCTCTTTAGCAGATCGAACCGGGTGTTTGGGCCTGGCCTTACACCAACCCAATCAGACAAAGAAGGAAACAAACTGAGCAGTCTGCTCCAAAATTTGTTCCAATCGAAGCATACGAATTGTTGACTTCACTGAAACAGGGGGGCCACTGATGAGGGATTAAATAAATCAAGAATGGGCCCAGGCTCAATAGGTACTATATAACTAGTAAAGCCCATCTTGAAAGAGGAAGTGATCCATTTCCTATTTGCATTAAGCATCTTAGATGAATTAGAACAAGTAAAGTTACATCAATGTCTTGTTCATATTAGTCTCTCCTACCTATTGTCCAAATAAGATTAGAACTTGCTATCTATAAATACCCCCATTATAAGGCTTCAAGGAGGGGGATCACATGGTAGTTCAACTACATTCAATAAAATCTCTGGGCAAATTATCTCATTCAAAGTCTATTTTATTGATTTAATCCTTTCTAGTTCAACACACATCAATATTCTTTACTTGATCGAAATCACCTCGATCAATATATAAATAAAATCTTTAAATATTAATATACTATTACAATTATTTGTAGCATTATTGTCACTTTTTAAGAAATTAATAACTTATTCTAAATAAAAAAATAATTATTTGTTAATAATGTCTAATAGTATATTGAATTTATATAATATTATTTTAATCACTTATTTATATTATCTAATAATAATTAATTACTATTATTATTATTTTTGAAAAATTATTTGATAATAATTAATATATTATTTGATTTACCTATCAATATTACCCAACTTTGCATGTTATTTTTATTATAAATAACAAATTTAAACATGTTCTTTTTCGTCCGTCCAAATGTTTTCCCATCTATTCTGACTTATATATATGTATATTATAGATATTTGTAATAGTTTTGTTAAATATAAATATAGAAATTATTTTAAATATTATAAATAATATTGCAACAATTATTTTTTATTTTTAAAGAATTATTAATAAATATATCATATGAAAATTAATTTCAAAAAAAATTTCATTAATAATTATTTTTATAATGGTAATATGGTTTAGATTAGGGATGGCAATGGGTAGGGTATGGGTAGGATAGTATAGAACTCTTATTCATATCCAAAGAGGTACATATCTACCCATACTCATTTAGGTAATAATTTCAAATCCGTCTTCATAACCATAAGATTTCGGGTAACTTATTACCCAAATAAATACCAAATTATTTTTAAATATATGTGTAAATTTAGAATATTTAATTTAAAAAATAAAATGAATTTGTATAATAAAAAAAATAGTGATTTAGGATAATTGATTACTTGATATTTAGGATATTTGATTTTATTACTTGATATGAAGTTATAAATACTAAAATTTCAAAGAGTATAGTGTTCTAATAAGTTATTCAATTTAATGAGATGATATTAAGATGTGTATCTAAACAATTATTTTATGTAAGGAGAAGTAAAGATAAAATGGAGTGAATTAAAATAAATAAAAAAAAAGGGAATAATTGTCACAAACAATATTAACTTCAAATATAGTAAGCATGAAATATCTAAATAGTATATTCATCTCAAGCATACGAAAGTGACTCTTTACTTTGCCATTTTTACACTCAAAATTATAAGAAGCAAAAAGAAAAATCATAAATAATATTAATTTAAAGAAAACTTATTTAATTATAGAATGAGATATAGGGAGTTTGAAAATGGAAAATTTACAGAAAGTTTGAAGAGAGCAATTCTAAGGAGAAAAGAAATTGAGTTTGGAAAAAGAGAGAACTAAGGAAAGAGAATGAATAGAATGACAAAATGAGAAAATGAGAGAAATTTAGGATTAGATTTAACATTATATATCAGGGATACAAAATGACTATTTTGTGCTCAATAAAGTGATAAGGTATAATAAATTAGTTAATTAAACTAAGGGACATTCTAATAATCTCAATGAAATTTTTAAATTACTAAAAATCTATTATTAAAACGACATAGTTGTAATAACTATAATATAAATTATTTAAGAATATTTAGGTCAATTCTAACCTATTTTTATATTTAAGAAAATATAAGAATTATTTTAGATACTAAAATACTAAAAACTTTATATAAAATAGTAACATATATAAAGTTTTATATAAAATATATAAATCTGATAGTTTAGATAGGGTATGAGTACGGGTATGAGTAGGGTACTGTACTATTCATACTCTACCCAAATTCAATATTATTTTTTCGAGTATAGGTTTACCCATACCTATTACCTGATCAACTCAGGTATTACCCGCTCTGACTAGATAGGATTTGAGTGGGTACTAATGAGTAAGGTACAAATTGCCATCCCTAATTAAGATATATATTAAAAATATAATCTCATCTATAAACTAATAGGAAAAAACATTTAAAAAAATAACATTTTTATAATCATCAACTGTTGGAGTATATATGCTATTTTTCAATTTATCAAATGAGTTGAGTTAATTATTGGAAGTAAAAAATTATCAGCTAGTTCCCAACAACTAAACCAAATATTAAGATGTTCCTTGATATACTTCTCGAGAAGTAGACTTCTCGGAAAGTTATTTCCTATGAAGTAAACTTCTCGGAAAGTAATTGTGTATTTGGTTTACATATAACTTTCTAAAAATAAATTTTTTTATTTGACTTAATAATTAAAAAGATAATAATATCTTGCCCTTTTATTCAATCATATTTAACAGATGGTAAATATGTCAATTTATATCTATTTCAATTAAGAAAATCTAACTTTCTTAAATCCTCCAGTAAATAGCTCCAAAAATCATCAAAATTTAGCTATTTTTTCGATGTGATCACAAAAGGATATTTTTTTTTGCCGAAAAATACCTAAAGTTTCAAAAAATTATCACATAGAGCTCACTGGCTGAAATCCAGATATGAAAAGTTGACATGGCATACCATGTCATATATTTATATTAACTCCCCTTGACAACTAGACGACACATTAGCAAAATATGCCACATCACCATGACACGTGGCACATTTTATAAAGCACAATAATTAAATTGTTTTGAGAAATAAATTACAATGCAAAATAAATATTCAAAACAAAATACTTAAAAGTCTATTCAATTTTAAACCCTCTAGAACATCCAAAATGCATATCACTTCATCAAGGGAATATGACCATAATATGCTACTTAAAAAACTTAATTACCCATATATGCCATTTTGAATTTTATTTACCTAAATATGCTGCTTTTTCAATTGGCTGAGAGTGGGGACCATAAAACCGGAAGTCAAACTTCCGGTTTTGTGCGTGCATAGTCTGCTGGCTCAGTGTGAAGAAAATCGGATGTTTGACATTCAGTTCTTCTGCACATATGGCAAAAAACCAGATGTTAAACATCCAGTTTCTTTGTCCATATATCCTCCTCCCACCAGCTTATATACCCACACCAAATTTCTCTTTGAACCAAATTTCCTAAAGTATTTTGGGCAAGGAGGTAAGTAATTTTCTTTTATATTTATTATATGTTTTTTAAGCAAATATTACAATAAGTATTTTTTTTAATATTTAACTTAAGGTTTTTTTAAGCAAATATTATAAGTTTATATCTCATATTAAAAAGTGGTTATTTGTAATTTTAATTGACAAATTGTTTATCTATAATTTTTTTTTATTAATAATTTTTTGAAATTACAAATACGTGAACTATTAAGTGAAATAATTTTATTTTATAAATAATAATATATGTATATCATTTATAATGAATTTTTAATAGATTTGATGATTTTTGTGATATAAAATTTGTTATTATGAAATAACAATTATTAAGAAATAAGTGAAATAATAATTTAATTAGTTTTATATTTATTTAAATCACATTACCGTATAATTTTTTTAAAATTTTGTTTGGATTTCAGAAAAACTAAACAAATACAATTTTTCAATAATAAATTTTAAGAAATATTATATATTAATATATTATTTATAAAATAAAATAATAAATAATGTTTAATTGTATAATATTAATAATGTTTAATATTATTAAATAAGTATAATATACCAATTTAAGTTAAGTTAAATATATAATTTAATAGCATAAATTAACATCATTAATTTATGTTTATTTCAACTGATTTGAATTTATTTAAAATGCATATGAAATGTCTAGTTTAGAAATATGCTACTATGTAAAAATTGAAATTTTGTTGCTGATAGTGCATACTAAATGTTAATTGCAATATTTAATTTTAATACAATGAATGAACTTTAAATTAACAGGTTGAAGCATTAATCATGAAAAAAAAAATACATCCTTAACAATGTCACATTTCAATGATGACTATGAACGTGAAAAATTTATAGATCCAAAAGAATACTATGCCGGTTTGAGGTGCGCATGATTTTTTCGAGTGGAAGAATCAAATAGATTGGTGGAAGAATTACGTGCTTTTGGAGCTCTGATCGTACATCGTTGATCATTGAGTTTGATAAGAAGAAATATGTCTACATACGAAACTGCTATTATTCAAATACGAAAAGAAAATATACGGATGCTTCGTCACAGATCATGATATTACATGTTGCAACTTGCAAAAGAACATGCTTCTGTCAATGGTAGAATCTTATATGATACAGAGGTTAGTAATATGCTTAGATACCACAAATATGCCTCTGATGATGAAATGTCTGATGAAGAGGTGTAGGATATGATGTTTAATTTTAATATTATAAGGTTATTTGATATGTGTTATAGATTGTATTGAATAAATTGCACTAATATATTAATTTAATCATTTTAAATTAATTGTAATAATATTAAATTGTTATATATATGCGAATTGTCATAAATATATTGTCTGGATCGATATGGAAGCATTGATTCAACAAATATGTGTAGTGTTTAATGAAGAAATATTATAATGAAAACTTAGGAAAATGATATGAAATATACAAATATAACAATTCGAATGAATATTATATTAATTGTTCATAAAAAAAGATAACTAATGGCCATGACCTCTGTGTCTCCCTTGAACACGACATCAGTCTCCTCCAGTCCCACAAGATAGAGGCCGATGGTTACATGGTGGAGCACGTCTTGGCTGAACTACAGTAGGTTACACTTCTGAAGGCTCTTCTTCTGCAGCAGCAACATCCTGCTCTTGTCTATCCATTTGATATGGAATAGGAGAATGTGTAAAAGTAGGTCCTGATGTAGAAAACTAAAAAAAAGTCGATGCAATCATATTAATTGTAGTGAAGAACTCGCCAGAATATTCTGTTTGCTATGTGGGAGTTCCACCCCACTGTGCTCCTATCCAAGGTGTGAATACAGAAGATGGTGCTAGTACATATGGGTTCAGTGGAAATAGTTCAATTACAAAAGGGTCATAAGGAGGCTGCATATGTGAACTGAACTGTGAGAATTGAGTGGAGAACTGTCCGTACAAATCATTTGTAACATCAAGTGGCTGAGCCCTTGATGAACTACCAAACTCAAATCTAGTTGATGTGTTAGGCTAGAACTTATCATCATCAACTGTGGAATCTTGCTAACTAGATTGGTGGAATTCTACTGGTTGCGTATAATACATCAGAAAAATTAGATGTACTCATCGAGCGTCTTTAGTTTGCACTCTGATTAGAATGCCATCGAGCTCGTCGTTCACTGGGACCTACATCCAATTGATGATGTTATGGAACTTCCTCTAGCTCTGGAGGTTGACCCATGATAATACGTTCCTCCTTAGCCAATGCATCAAATAAGGTTTGATTGATTTCATGAATTGTATCAACATCATTTGTTACACGAATTCTCTCTATAGCATTTTTCTGCAAATAATAGATTATTAATTAGATACGATATGGAAAAAGTGAAATAATGCAAGTTTTATATTGATGGAACAATAATTAACCATCGTGGTAAACAAATCACCATTGTGAGATAAATATCTTATAGTGACCCTTCTATACCATTCCATATACTGAGAATGGTACTGTGGACATGTCTCTCGTGGCATATCTACACGAATTTGCTGACGTCTATCATTCCATATTGCAATCCACTATTGATGGTGCACACACCAGTCACCTACTCTTGAATGTAAGTCAATGCCCTCAAGCCCTCTAGGTTGATGAGGTTGCATCGAAATACGTTGCCTCTGTCCAAACTGTCTAAAAACTCTATCAGGCTGGTGTCATTGGACAATATGGAAGCATATAAGTGGGACAACTGCTTACCATATATCTTGCCCATTATGGCAATAATCAGGGAGTCCTTCCATTATCTCATGGTCATAGGATTGCCATATCATCTACATTATATAAATTTCAACATTCATTAGAATACATGAAAAAAAATAACATATCAATAATTATGTCAATTGTGTAATCCCAATTACATACCTATTGATCATGCATGACATTAAATTTATACCGAATAGCTAAAAAGAGATGGGTAACAACCTTAGCAACTCGTCTGGAGGTGCTCTAAATGTAATTAACCATGAACATTAATTAAATTAATAAATACAATTTGTACATAAATTAATAAATATAATTTGTACTCACCATTGCCCGAGAGGGGCATCAGCAGCTAGCATCCTCTGATGTAAGGTGGGAGAAATTATGGAAAGTCTATCCCATGCCAAAATCTGTAATAAGAATACTGATCTTGCAATTTCAGTTGCATCTCGATGAGCTGTCGAGCATAACTCACTATACAAATATGCAAGACATGCAGCTCCCTAACTTTATTGACCAGTACAGTCGAAGTCCTTTAAGAGAGGCAACCACATCAAATGGACTCAACTGTCATCGTCAGTAGTGAATAAACTCCACCAATAAGACGAAGTATATATGCACGCTTATACGCATCCTTCTGAAACTCAATCAGGTCATCGAGAAGAGTGCCAAATCTTGTGTTTAGCCAAGTAAATGACACTTTGTTGTCTCTAATTTGCGAGCCCTCTAGGACTTTGCCAAGAAGTCTCATGTATAGATCACGTCCATTAATGTGTGTAGTACCCATCATTGCATGACCATTTATAGGTAGACCTGTCTGTATGCATATGTCCTATAAGTTGATGGTCATCTCTCTATACAAAAAATGGAACATATGTGTCTCTGGTCTCCATCTCTCTATAAATGTAGTGATAAGATGGTAGTCTAATTGAAAAAAGTCCAGTCCAGACACACCATAAAATCCAGTATGGCATAATCGTGGAAGTACGCGGTCATCAATCACAAAATCACATAATACTGACATGTTACACCTACATCTCAATGGCATGCTAACTCCCTTGTCCTCCCATATATCTCTCGATCGATGATCATCCTGCATGTCCAACAATATAGCATCATATGGTCTAGGATATATGTGATCTGCAGCATGTCCACCCTCCATACCTGAATAAACACAAGTAATCAAAATGACATTAAATATGAAATTTCATATGAAATAAGGATATTGTATTATGAAAGCATATAAAATGTAAAAATTTATCACAAATTCATAAGCAAATTAAATTACACAACTTTATATTAAAATAAAACAACAATAGCATTATTATATCTACTTCTATCTGTGAAATTACAAATTCAATAACTAGAGAAATTACATAATTTCACATTTAAATTTATATAATGTTATCAATGACATATTTTTCTTTGGCATTCATACAATAACATGCTTATGTTTGTTTATTTGACTTATCATACATCTATTTCTTCTTTTAAAAGTTTAATATCAGATGAACACTCTGTCGATGATGCAAGTGTTCTAAAAATGCATGCTTGATTGATGTCCCCATCTTCAAGAAATTTCCTAGCATGATGGTTAAAGTTAAATCTATTCATTATGATCATATGGTGATTATTTTCTTCCCTTATGTGAAATAATGCATGACGAATTTCATTGGTAGTTGCTCTGACATATGGATTGCCTTAGCATGGGGTAATGGGATACAAAAAGCATTTGCTTCTTCTTAAAGTATTGATGATTGGCGGGTGTGATAAGACCATTCATCATGCATCATTGCAATGAACATGCTCACTATGCTGTTGATTGGGGTCAATGGGATAATGGAAATTATCATCAAGGGACCAATGTCGGCCACATGACCTAAATATGTCACCACGAGTATAAAATGACATTTTCACCTGAAATAAATTATGACATATAATTAAATAATAATGTATAATTATATATAGCTTGTGTATAAGGCATTAAAGTTAAAATATGATTTTTTAACTATAATAATATGTATTATTACAACAACTAGTGTGAAATCACACAATAAGCATTTCATTGATTTTTCCTACTATTTGCGGCGAGACATGTCTTAATGTTATGGCTAGGTTGACCACAAAATCTATATGAATAATTGGATTTTTCATTAATCTGCCAATCCATCTCATTTTTTATCCTCATTGACTTAGGTCTACCATTGCTGCGTAACCATTCCGGGTTAGGTTTAACACACAAGCTTTGACAATCAGGCCAATAAGCTGGATGATCTAAGGGATGAAAGTTGGATTCCCAGCATCTTAAGGAATGTTCCAACTTGTAAAATGGGGAAATGAATTGGTTGAAGTCCATGCCATTCTTCAAACAACATGCAATAGCATGCGAGCAAAGAATCTTATATTGCTAAAATTTACCGCATGTGCATTCAAGTTTTGCCAGTTTCACCACTTGAGCATTGCCTCCTTTAATCTTTCCTCTCTGATTCTGGTGACCTGTGGTCACTTCACATAGACCTGTTCATCTATTGAAGTGTTGTACTGTATGACCACTTGCCTGTCGGGTCCATCTAGCCAATTGCTCCCTACAAAAAAGGGTGTATGTATGACCTTCTTGTATTTCCTTCTTATACTCTTTGTTCCAGTGATCAAATGCATTAAAAGTTTATTTAAAATTTTGTTAACCATAGTGGTTATCAGCAATCCTCATACATCTTTCAAAAAACTATCAATGGATTTAGCAATATTGGACATCATGTTGCCATATCTAAAGCCCCCGTCGTGAGAAAGGGTCCACTACTCTTTTGGGATTTTCAATAACCATTTTGATGATTCCTTGCCTAATGTTGTGATCTCCTTTTGTATTACGATGAATTTCCTCTTTTGTATCACGATGAATTTCCTCTTTTGTATCTCATAAGCTTGTAAAAAAAATTAATTGTAATGAATATAATTGACATACAATTTAAAAGTAGTTAATGAATGAGAGAATGTGACATACTAGCATCTTGTATCATTTTTGGATTTTTGAAAGTTGTTTTGTAGTTACTGACCACATGACGTATGCAATAACGATGTGGATACATTTTCCAGAAGTCATTTTTCATTGCATGGATTATCCTTTTATGGCGATCAAATATCACACACAATTCTCTACTATCGATGACAAATGCCTGAATACACGTCATAAACCAATCTCAATTGTAGTTATTCTCTGATTGAACAATAGCAAATGCTACAGGAAGAATATGATTGTTTCCATCTAATACCAATGCATATAACAAGATAGCTTTGTACTTTCCATAGAGAAAAGTACCATTAATTATGAGAGCAGGCCTGCAATGTTTCATTCATTTGACACATGGTTTAAAGCACCAAAATAGGTGCTCAAATAGGCCACTTGATGTTTCAACATGAAGAACATATTTTGAACTAGGATTGGATGCTTGTGCCTGCTCCATCCACTGCTGAAGATGAGTGAACAACTCATCCCAATCTCCAAATAGTTTTTCAATTACAAGATGCTTGCCCAACCATGTCTTCCTATAGCTTGGTTCATAACCTAACAGATCTTGTAAATGCACTTGTAAAACTTTGATCTTTATTAATGGCTGCTCTTTAACTAGAATTTCCACACGATTAGCAATTAGCTCTGCAGTTAAATGTTTGTGATCTTATGTGGCACTTGGGTTAAGGCAGGTATGTGGTGCATCATATTGTGTTATCTTCCACTGACTGTCATTCCGTAACTGCCTAGCACGCACTCGCCAATTACAACCACTTGATTTTTTCTTGCAATACTAGACAAAGTATCAATCCTTGATTCTTTTACACTAAACTCATAATTATTTTGGATTGCATGCTATTGGATTTCAAGCCTACATTCATCTCTATTGCTAAATAGCATTCTCTTATATAAGCCATCTTCAGTATCTACCATATTTTCATCTGTATCTACTTGCACTCACATTGCTGTGAAATCTACACTCTCATTAGGATTGTACTGAAAACATTGTGATGGTACATTGATTAGTGCCTGATGACTTATGCTGGGTGTCTCCCCCTCACAACCATAGTGATCAGAGTCAGAATTGACTGAATCATCTAACATATTTTCATTGCTTTCATCAGACCCTGATGGTGCATCTTTACCATCATCTTCATCAACAGCATCTCCTTCCTCAAAATCATATTGAACAATAGCCTTTGCACTCTCAGCAGACTCATACACATCTTCATTTTGTTCATCCTCATCCCCATTAGGGGAACCATCTACGTTTTCCTCATTCACGTTATCAAATGATCGCCTCGTAGCAATCTCAACATACACCTCAAAAAATTGAAATACCCTTTCAAACACTTTATTTGTTCGAACATTCGTTCTACATCATTGTCATCACATATGTTCACTGCTCTGAACATAAACTCATATGCTCCTCTTACAGGATTTCTAAATAGTATTGATTTAACAAAATAATTTTTAGAATCAAATGCTGTAGCAATGCAAATTACCCGAAGCAACTTTGTAATTTTTGTAATAGGAGGAACTTGGAGTGCATTGGATTGCCCATTTCTATAATCAACCCCATAGTTTATATTTTGTATCACTTCGCCAGACCAACAAAAGCAAAATGATGTCGGCCTAGCCATAACTATACACATTATATATAATTTAATTGAAAAATATTAATCAATATTATTAGTAAAATAATACAATATAATAACATTAACAAATTTTATTTAAATAACACAATTATTCACAAAGTTATTTTGTATTAGTTCACTTTTTATGATTTACGATTTGTGATTTAGGGATTAGACTTTAGCAATAAAGTTTAGGGTTTATTATTATTATAATTATTATTATCAAGTTTATTATTATTATTATTATTATTATACTTTTTCAAATTACACAAACTAGATATTATTGCCATGAACAAATTTTTTATTTTATTATATATTTTTTTATTTCCTAACAATGTAAAAATTAGTTAAACAAATTTTTAAAATTATTTTATCAAATTATATTTTTAACTTAACTTAAATTAGTATGTTATACTTATTTAACAATATTATACATTATTGATATTATACAATTAAACATTATATTATCTTATTTTATAAATAATATATTAATTATACAATATTTCTTAACATTTATTATTGAAAAAATTGTATTTTTTTAGTATTTCCAAAATCCAAATATAAATTTTAAAAAAATTTTACACTAATGTGATTTAAATAAATATAAAAATAATTAAATTATTATTTCACTTATTTCTTAATAATTGTTATTTCATAATAACAAATTTTATGTCACAAAAATCATCAAATCTATTAAAAATAAAAATTCATTATAAATGATACACATATATTATACAATTAAACATCATTTATTATCTTATTTTATAAATAATATATTAATTATACAACATTCATTAAAATTTATTATTAAAAAAATTTTATTTGTTTAGCATTTCCGAAATCCAAATAAAAATCTTTAAAAAATTTTACACTAATGTGATTTAAATAAATATAAAAATAATTAAATTATTATTTCACTTATTTCTTAATAATTGTTATTTCATAATAACAAATTTTATATCACAAAAATCATCAAATCTATTAAAAATAAAAATTCATTATAAATGATATGCATATATTGTACAATTAAACATCAATTATTATCTTATTTTATAAATAATATATTAATTATACAATATTTCTTAAAATTTATTGTTGAAAAATTGTATTTGTTTAGCATTTCTGAAATACAAACAAAAATTTTAAAAAAATTTTACACTAATGTGATTTAAATAAATATAAAAATAATTAAATTATTATTTCACTTATTTCTTAATAATTGTTATTTCATAATAACAAATTTTATATCACAAAAATCATCAAATCTATTAAAAATAAAAATTCATTATAAATGATACACATATATTATATAATTAAACATCATTTATTATCTTATTTTATAAATAATATATTAATTATACAATATTTCTTAAAATTTATTATTGAAAAAATTGTATTTGTTTAGCATTTCCGAGATCCAAACAAAAATTTTAAAAAACTTTTACACTAATGTGATTTAAATAAATATAAAAATAATTAAATTATTATTTCACTTATTTCTTAATAATTGTTATTTCATAGTAAAAAATTTTATATCACAAAAATCATCAAATCTATTAAAAATAAAAATTTATTATAAATGATACACATATATTATACAATTAAACATCATTTATTATCTTATTTTATAATTTATTAACCAAAATTTTATTTTAATATACAGTTCTAGTTATTTTTATTTCCAAACAATGTAAAAATTAGTTTAACAAATTTTTAAAATTAATTTTATAAAATTACACAAACTAAATATTATGAAATTAACCAAAATTTTATTTTATTATACTGTTCCAATTTTTTTTTATTTCCAAATAATATAAAAATTAGTTAAACAAATTTTTAAAATTAATTCTATCAAACTACACAAATTAAATATTAATAAATTAACCAAAATTTTATTTTATTGTATTGTTTCAATATATTTTTTTTCATAACAATGTAAAATTTAGTTAAACAAATTTTTAAAATTAATTCTATCAAATTACATGTTCATACACAAACTAATTATTATTATTATTATATTTTTTTTTCAAATTACACAAACTAGATATTATTACCATGAATAAATTTTTTATTTTTTTATTTCCTAACAAAATAAAAATTAGTTAAACAAATTTTTAAAATTAATTCTATCAAATTATATTTTTAATTTAACTTAAATCAGTATGTTATACTTATTTAACAATATTATACATTATTAATATTATACAATTAAACATTATATATTATCTTATTTTATTAATGATATATTATTTATATAATATTTCTTAAAATTTATTATTGAAAAATTGTACTTGTTTAGTATTTCGGAAATCTAAGCAAAAATTTTAAAAAAAATTTACATTGATATGATTTAAATAAATATAAAAATAATTAAATTATTATTTCACTTATTTCTTAATAATTGTTATTTCATAAAAACAAATTTTATATCACAAAAATCATCAAATCTATCAAAAATAAAAATTCATTATAAATGATATACATATATTATACAATTAAACATCATTTATTATCTTATTTTATAATTTATTAACCAAATTTTTATTTTACTATATTGTTCCAATTATTTTTATTTCCAAACAATGTAAAAATTAGTTTAATAAATTTTTAAAATTAATTCTATAAAATTACACAAACTAAATATTATGAAATTAACCAAAATTTTATTTTACTATACTGTTCCAATTTTTTTTTATTTCCAAACAATGTAAAAATTAGTTTAACAAATTTTTAAAATTAATTCTATAAAATTACACAAACAAAATATTATGAAATTAACCAAAATTTTATTTTACTATACTGTTCCATTTTTTTTTTTTATTTCCAAACAATGTAAAAATTAGTTTAACAAATTTTTAAAATTAATTCTATAAAATTACACAAACTAAATATTATGAAATTAACCAAAATTTTATTTTACGATACTGTTCCAATTTTTTTTTATTTCCAAACAATGTAAAAATTAGTTAAACAATTTTTTAAAATTAATTCTATCAAACTACACAAATTAAATATTATTAAATTAACCAAAATTTTATTTTATTATGTTGTTCCAATTTTTTTTTTCATAACAATGTAAAAATTAGTTAAACAAATTTTGAAAATTAATTCTATCAAATTACATGTTCATACAGAAATTAAATATTATTAAACTTAATATATCCACAAACAAAAATTAATAATAATGTACAACTATTATTAATAACAAAATCATTTAATAGTACCTCAAATTTTATAAAAAAAAAATTAAATAAGTATAAAAAATTAAATTTACTATACTAATTTAACTAAACAAATTAAAATTAAAATTAAAATTACTTACCTCTTAATAAGCAAATTTGTTTAAAATTATCTTCTAATATTTTAACCTGAAAATAACAAATTATCAATAAATATTATAATTATTTATCATAGTATATAACTATTTATCATAATTAATTATAACTATATTTTTAAGAAAATTATTACCTTTAAACTATTTCAGATCACAAATATTTGAAAAAGAAAAAACAAAATTTTAGCATATAAAAAAAATTCGACTGAGTTTAGAAGAAAAAACACAGATTTGAGATTAAGAATTTGAACGAAAATTGATGGCTTACTGATTGGTGGGGGGAGGATTGCTTAAATATTACTCAGCCACCATTCCCAGTCGTAAAAGATCCAATGACTGGGAAGAAAAGCCATTAATGTGGCAGGTCAGCAGAAAACCGGAACTTTAAGTTTCGATTTTTGGCTGTCAAAATGACTAAAGGGAGGGGGGCAGACTGAGAAACCAGATATTTAACATCCAGTTTCTTGCCACGTGTGCAGAAGAACTGGATGTCAAATATCTGATTTTCTGCAACATTGTGCTACTAGTGCACTACTAGTGCAGTGCATACAAAATCGAAAGTTTGACTTCCGGTTTTGTGGTCCCCACATTCCACTCTGCCAAAAAGTGGCATATACAGGTAAATATATTTTAAAGATGCATATTTGGGTAATTAAATTTTTGTAGATGCATATTTTTGTCATAATCCCCTTCATCAAACCACAGAAAATATGTTTATGAAGCAATAATATCTGTAAAACCAGACCCAATAACTCACTCCCATCTTCAAATTCAATTTTAAATTACACCTCATAAAAAAAAATTCACAGGCAAATACAATCAACCAGCTAAATAATCAAAGTTCTGGAAACAGAAAACCCAAATTTTGCCAACTAATCCAAACAGAACAAGTATGAGCCTTTTATTTATCCCCAAACAAAAATATTAGAGCAAATTAATATCTATTCATAATACCAGACCCAATTCATCATCAGACCATCAATTTATTATTTTCTTTTACAAAAATAAACGACCAACAAAATCAAGCAAAGAAAATGAACATTGATCCAAAAATTTCAAAGAATCAATATGCACTCATAATGCAAAATTCCAAATGAGACCCAACCTGTTTAATCCCTTTTGTTCTAAGGAAAATCAAAACTCTAGAAAATAAACTCTCTAATCGAAGGCCAAACAATATTAGACACTTCACTAAATTTCAAGACCCACAAAGATGACTTTTTTACTTATTAGTGGGTTTGAGAGAGAGTGAGTATATGAGAGAGACCTAGTGAAAATCAAAAAGAAAAAAGGAAATAAAATAGAAGATGAAGAACTAAGTAAATGAGAGTCAGTGGCTATTATAATTTAACCAAAATTTTGTTAAGGAGAAAGAATCTTGTTTATTTTTCAACAAACAAGGAAAACTCAAACTCGATGTTTGCCCTATAGTCATGAATCATTGATACATGGCCTTCATTGCTATCACCATTGTTGCAATAGCAGTGGCTTGACCGATGGTAGGTACGGTAAGTGAGTTGGGTTTTAATTTTTCAATATTTTCGAGTTAGGGCTTGAAATTTGAGTGCTTTTCGGGGATTTGAGATGAATAATGGGTCTTTAGTGTGAGATGAACTTGTTGCATGTGAGATTTTCTTGCAAAATTTGGATTTAGGATTTGGGAAAGAAAGTTTGGATTTGGGAAGGAGATTGAAAAGGGGCTAAGAGTAATATTGGTGTTAAAAAAATACATTCTTTTTTAATTTTTTTAAATTGGGGCATTTTGAGGTGATGTGGCAATATGATGTGGCATGCTAATATGGCTAAGTTAGCTAGAAATGATTACATGGCAATTAAAATTAGCTTTTGAGGCATGGATTTTGGTAAGTGATTTTCATGTGAAAATTTTTGAAACTTTAGATATTTTTCAAAAAAAAAAAAAAAAACTTTTGTGATCACATCAAAAAAATATTAAAGTTTAGTAATTTTGAGAGCATTTTATCCTAACTCCTCTTAAGGAAGTGCACTTCTCCCAAATTCAGAAAATTAACATTCTATTTTTCGAAATTTTTTTTTAATATTAACTATCAAACAAGTAAAAAATTTTCACTTTCTAAAAAATTATACTTCCTTATGTACTTATCCATATCAAACAATACATAAGTTAGACTATCAGTTATATGTTAATATTTCAATTAAAACGCTCGTAAGGTTAATTGACCACCTGAACTCTTTTAAAAGATACATGTTGAACAATTTTAGAAGATACTAGTCAAATTAATATTTAAATAATATTCATAATGAGTTGCTTTTTGGAAAAATAGAATCTAAATCGAACAAACTGGTAATATATTTTCATCAGTAGACTATCACCTCAAATAGTACTTATAAATTATTCTATTTATATATAAGTGTTTTACTCTTTTATTAAAAAAAAAAAAAAGCTTTATCTCTAGCCACAGTAAATCTTCTTATAATTAATATATTTGGTGAATTAAAAAATTATTAAATATTAGAATTATTAATTTATTAAATTTATGAAGAACAAAAACTATAAATTAATATGAGACTAATGTATTCAAAGTATGGATTTAAATGCATATTTAGATTTTTCTAGCTTTGCTTATTATTATTATTATTATTTTTTTACTGTTGAGTCCATTCCTCATTATTTAAAATAAATTAATCACTTCATACTAATGATAATATGAATAATATTAGTAAATACTATTATTGTTACCAATATTTTACCAATAGTTTACTATATTTGTTGATGAAAATTTTTGTTACTAAATAAGGTGCCAATAGTGATGAATTCCTGACGGATTAACCAATAATATTTATTAACATAAATTTCTGTTGATAAATTAATAAATAACTTTTTTAATTTACTGACATAATATTTTTTTCCATAATTTAATAATTGAATTTTTTTAAAAAAATTTAAGTTAATCTACCGATTAGATAATTCCATCTGTAAATTAAAAATAAAAAATGTTTTAATAAATAATTTTTAAATTTAACAATGGAATATTCCACCAATAAATTAATAAATGAATTTTTTAGTACATGAAAATTTTGGAGGAAACTTCCCTCCTAATTTTCACTAAATTTAAAAAAATTAATTACCAACGAAATTTTAGTCATTAATCCGTCAATAATTAAAAATTTTAGAGTAAAATTTTCTTCCAAATTCTTTTAAAAAATTAATTACAACAAAATTTTAATTGATAATTTGTCAGTATATGAAAATTTTGAAGGTAAATTTCCTCCAAATATTCAAAATTTTTTAAAAACTAATTATTGATAAAATTTTAGTTATTTATCTATCAATAAATGAAAACTTTTGAGGAAATTTTTTTTCCAAAATAATTATTATTTAATATATAATTAATTATATTTAATATCTAATTATGTTTAATTTAAATAAGGAAATAATGTATTCAATTAGAGTAAGAAAAGAATAAAATAATTGTTATCTAACATATAATTAATAATCATATTGCAAATTTATAATTATATAATTAAATAATTAAATAATCTAATTATATTAATTTAATTTAATTAATTTAAATAAACAAAAAATAAATTCAATTAGAATAATTTATATTTTTTATATTTTTCAAAAAAATATAAAATATAAAATTTTTAGAAGCTAGAGAAATTCTAATTTGACTTTCATTGTGCAAATTATTACTTCATCCCACTATAAATTTTAAAATTAATTATTTTAATTATTAGTAATAATTTGTATGTTCTAAAAAAAATAATAATTTGTATAAATGAATTTAATTAAAATAATTTATATTTTTTTATCTTATTTTTAATACTAAGAAGTTAGAAAAATTCTAATTTGACTTTGAATGTTTGAATATTAACAAATTAGAGAAATTATAATTTGTGACATGCTTAAGGATGAATTCCAATCCTTAACACATTAATAGGTGATCTATTGATCTTTAAGGTTTGCAAAATAGATGGGTTAAAGGGTCTAAATGATGTGCTTGGAAGACTACTTTGATACTTAAGTGAAAAAGATTCTAGAGTATTTAGAATGTGTTACCCATTTTATAGGGAAGTTCCATCTATTTATAATAGTAAGTTGGAGACTCGAGTCCCTTTTGGAGTTGGAGTATATTTTGCAGAGTTATGTTAGGAGATAGATTGAAGGAAGTTCTATCTGAATATGACATGGAGTTCATGTTTCTAAATCCTAGATAAATAAGGAAGAAGAGACGTGAGGGAGCTAACTTCAGGTGATACTCTTGGCTCAAATGGGCGAACTAGTGGTTCCTGTAGGGTGATTTGTCCAAATTAGTATGTAACATAAGTCCCCTATTAGCTCCGACTTAAAGGCTTGGAATTGTTTCATTTTCTAGATAATAAGATTTGGATCAAGGCGATCTTTAAGATAGGATGATCTTCTAATGGTATTGACGACTATTTGAATTACAAGAGGAGGCATTTAATATGCCACTTTTGATGCCTTGTACATCACCTCAAATTTTAAATGTAGCTTACTTTGACATCACGTGTCACTTTGGGGAAGAACCTAAGTCTTTTTGATTACTACACAACATCCTATAAAAAGGGTCTTCTTCTTCAACTTTTAGGTTTTTTACATTTTCCTTTTGCCGTTGTTTTACCTTTTTCTTTCTCTTGTGTGCCACCCTTCTTTTTATAAAACTTTTCTTTTTCCTCTTATTCTTTTAATATTTTCTACCACCTTGTTTTCATTTTGAAAATTTCAAGTATTTTTTAATTATCCCTCATTTAACTAACCAACTTAGCATGAGATTCCCTTTCTACTTCTATAATTAGTAAGTTCACTCTTCCTTTACCTAGTTAGTTTATTTCCAATTTCTTTATAAGAAAATGAGCGACCATGAGGATAGCCAAAATAGATAGCTTTCTAGGGAGGAGATAACAGCGAGGACGCTACGTAGCAAGGACATTATGTCTAAGCGATCTAATACTTTATATAAGGAGCAGAATTATCTGAATTATAAATAAATCTAGGCCTATTGGTCAATCTATTAATAATTCTATTGCCCAATCCAACAAATCTGTCCTTTGATACCATTTGATCCTCCTAAAAATCGACTTACAAAACTTTCCAATTCTGCCCTCAAAACATTTCGAACCTCGAAAGGGGGTGGAAAAGTTCATTTGTGAGCTAACTACCGATCAATTAAGGGATATTAGGGCTTTGTATGATATTTTGGATGATTATAAACTTTGGTTGCCCAATCCTAGAACCTTCGCAAACCAAAAACTAAATGATTTAGATAGAATGGTCTATGTAGAAGATCTAGAATCAAGCCTTAGGTTCTCGATGCTGTGTCTGTACATTTTTATATCTTATGAATACAATATCCCAATTTGCCAACTTGACCCTAACTCTTAAAAAAATTTGGTTAGGCTTAAGATCTTAGGGGAGATCTATAGGTTCACCATATCTAGTAGGGTAGTATGAGAGATATATTGCCTGGTGGAAAAGAAAGGGTTTGACCACTTCCACTTCTAGAGTGAAAGGAAGATCTTCATTTTTTTCCTCCTTTTAAAGAACTAGAAATAGAAATTTTTCATAATTTCTAATGAGAAAGGATAGGGTGATCTCCCTAATACTTAGGTGACTGCTCTAAACATATCCTCTTCTAGCAACCTTAGGGGTCAATCTTCTTATAAAGAAAAGCATGTGGAGATTCTTCTAAATCTAAAACCTATCTATGGTTCGGATGATGTATGATCACTTCTTCTGCTAGTCTAAAGAAGTAATCCTGATCTAAAGTTCCTACTAATTTACTTACTTGTATTAACTTTTGCTCGGTCTCTTTTAATTGATCTTCCTCTCTCTCTCTCTCTCTCTCTACCTTCATTACCTCTTTTTATGATATTTGATCGACCTACTAGAAAAAAGATTTCTTCTTTGGATTAGTGCTTGAGGGAGAAAAAGAAATCCAAGGCTGTCATGCTTGAAGAATCAGTAGCCAAAAGAAAGGCTCCTCTATGGCCACCTATTTGTTTAGACAATGGTTAATAGATTAGTCAAAATCTTTTAATGTGTGATTGAAGTGATGAACCTATCTTGGAAAAGGGTAAAAAGTTGAGCAAAAAAAGTGATGAATTTTAAAGGTAGAGTCTAATGCCAATCTTTAGCTAGGCCTTTCACTTTGGTGGGGAATAGCTTACTAAGGACATGAATTGAGGTGGTTTGAGCATTAACTATTATTCAAAATTTATAGATATGGCCTTTATGACAAGTTGTTCCATCTTAGGATTTCATATATGGAAAGGGATTCTGAACTTTGGAGGATAAACCACTATGATGATGTCATCGCAGAGAGACTAATTTGTTTGTAAGATGAAATACATCTCGTTCACCCTCATAACAATTCTGGACATGACTTCTTGAACCTTATTTTCTATCCTTTCCAAGTCATCTTTATTTTCTTGTTCTCCATTAGACTAAGGTTCATCTTGTGACCTAAGTCTTTAGGATCTATCTGGTGTTTTCATTTTGAAGGGTTGGTTAGGGTGTTAGGGGAGCTGCTATTTGGGATTGTTTGGTTATGGCTTTTTTCAAATCTTTTAGTTGATTTATAAAGTTTGTAAATGTAAAAAAAAAAAAAAAAAGATCTTGCATGTTCGCTTGTGCAGTCTTTAGGTTATTCGACCCCATAAGGGTATTAAGTGTTGGTATGACAAGATCTTTCTGACAATTCCACTGAAGGTTTTATTGGTGATTTTTAGTATCTAAGAATTCTAGGAACAAGTTGAGGCCTAAACCAATATCATGGGCCTTTGGTTCCATGAGGTTAACTGGGAAGAGCTAAGTTGAATATTTAAAGTAGTGTCCATGCTCAGTGTACCAAATGATTTGCTCAAGGATAAATTTTGATCCTCAATACACTGACAAATGATATACTAATCTTTGGTCTGCAAGATAGATGGGTTAGAAGGCCTAGGCAATGTGCCTAGGAGACATCTCTGATGCTTAAGTAAGAAAGATTGTGGTTTAGAGGAATTAGAGAGCCTGGACTGCTTAGAATGCATTATTTATTTTATAGAGAAGTTCCATCTATTTATAGTAGCAAGTAGGGGACTCAAGTCTCTTTTGAAGTAGGAGTATATGTTGAATAGTCATATTAGAAGACATATTGAAGGAAGTTCTATCTAAGTATAACACAGAGTTTAAGTTTCTGAATCCTATATGGATAAGGAAGAAGATGTTAGAGGGTATGCCATAGAGCAATGTATAAGTTATATAAATGTAAAACATTATCCCTAAATGGCAATGAAATGTATGTTTATAAATGAAATTGTTCCATTGTATTAAATATATATTTGAAGTCCATAAATATTTTTCAAAAGGGGATCTATTCTCAAGTGTTGAGAATATGGATGGTAGATCGCTCTTAAACAAATACTTTAAAATGTTCATGGTCATAGGACTAATGACTGGGCATTATTAATTCTAGAAGACCATTACCTCTGTTTATAATCTATAATCAGTATGTGATACTTATGATTATAGAGACAATGATCATCATACTGTTTGACAAGTGTTGTTGATATAAACATATGGATATTCATATGATGAATGATCAAATTGTGACGTTAGATGATGATGACATGGAGTTTTATTGCTAGTCAATAAATCATCATCTAGGTTGTAATTATACATATAGTCCTTTGAGTTAAGGGACACTGTATCTCATTCATCGGTAGTTGGAATTTATTACTACTTACATACTAATGCTATTCAAGTAAGGGTATATAGTATATGATAGTTCTAACTAGTTATGTATGAAGGTATGTGATAGTTCTAACTAGTTATGTATGGAGGTAAGTGATCGCCAAGAGAGAATTCATTAACTTGAATAAACAAGGAAGAAATCCTATACTATTTGATTATTCTTGATAATCAAATCCTTAGCTAAGGTAGTAAGGATTCACTAGAAAGGGTTTCTAGTAGAAATCAATTTTATCAAGAATTAGAATCGAAATATAGACATATGATCGAAGCATATTAGGGTTTGACAAATCCATGACTTTAGCTAAGATTGGGATTTCGTAATGAAGGGATTTTAGTGTACGTTAATTATGATCAATGGTCCATGAAATGAATAAGTGATTAAACACCCATATTCATTCTAATTAGGTTGTCATGATATGCCATTCTAGGCGTCACTCATGACTTATGGGACTAAGTGTGAAATAGAGATTTCACATTAGTAAAAAAAAATGTTTTCTCAATCCCATTGCTAATTAGGCATGAACTTAAAAAGTCTCACACCCAAAAGTATTTACCTTCCAAGAATAAAAGGTTTATGATAATAATTAATTAAAGTGTTTAATTAATTGATTAGTGGTAAAATGATTCAACTTATAAATAAATTTACAAAGACCCTAGCATGTCTTGAAGTTTAAATCCAAAATGATTTCTTATTAATTAAATCCTAATTTATATATGATATAAATGAGAAGGATTTAATTAATTAAAACTATGGATGAGTTGAAAGAATTACTTTTTAGCTTTAGACTAAACCCTAAATGGCCCAAGACCATTTATGAAATGGAGAGAGGTAATTTAGGGGTTCGAGATTTTCTTCAACCTTAAAGCCCATGTGATGCATTTAGGGGTCAGAGAAAGGTAACCAAGGTCAAAATAGTCTTTTAACTACTTAAGGCTTAATGGAAGTTATCATAAATCATAAAGGGTAAATTAGTCTTTTCCATTTAGGCTTAAAGTAAAAAAGCAAATAAATATCTTATTTGTTCGCTATTGTTCAACATAGTTATTGGCTATAAAAGGCAAAATGATATTGTGAATTAGGGATGCTTTTTGCACATCTTTTCTTATAGAAATCTTATAAAATAAGTCATGAGAGAAAAAGGAAGGAGAAGAAGAGTTCTTCATAATTTATTGTTCTTTATTCTTTGTGAAAGAATAAAAGATTCTTGTATTGAAAAGATAGATCCATAGCAACTAGAAGAAATCAAATCACCAAAGATTTGGGATAGAAGATCTTGTATTCAATTGGGCTACCAAGAGAGAGAATCAAGAACATTTAAACAAATTAAAGTGAGCCTTGGAGGTAAAGCTTGATGTGGACAATCTAGAAGAACTAAAGTCAATGGCTTCAAGAGGTAATTTGATTACCACTTGATCTTCTTTCTTTCTTATGTGTTTTACACATTAATTAGATGATTGGATGAATGTTTATTGGACCCATTTGTGTGTAAGTAAAATTTTAAATTGTTTGAAATTTCATCCACCATATTGCTTCCACTTAATTTGCACCTAATATTCCTTCAATTGGTATCAGAGCCACTTAATTTCTATGTTAAACCATTGTATATGTTGCTATGGGTGTGTTTATGTTGAAAAAAGTTTTGGCATAAATGTTGTGTTGACAAATCCAAGAATCGCAACTGCTACATCCATTTCATGCCCGCTAATTTGTCTTCGCAACCTTGAATTAACTTTAGTGATCGCAAAATCTTTGTTACGACTGCAATTATTGAGTCATGCTTGCAAATGTGTTATAATCGACTTAGTTCTAAAATTAGCAATGTTTTCTATTATAACTGAGTTGCAATCACAAAACACATGTCATGACCTCCAATTCATCGCATCTAGAATTGCGCCCGAGAACTCATATCGCGGCCGCGATAGGTCGCGATTTTTGCTGTTTCTTTTTCCTAATTTTTTTATTTTCAAAATTATTTTGGACTATAATTTCAATCAAACAATTTTTATGACTTTAAATATGATTTGAAGTTACAAAAACCATGAAGATATGATATTCAAAGTAATTTTGGAAATGTTCCAAAATTGAACAACATATCGATAATTGCAATTATTGTATTTATGTTTGTTGTTTGTTTGAGAGACATGAATGGTTTATCATGGACTAGGAAATCATAAAGTATGTTTTCTTTTATGGAAATGTAATTAAAGGTTAATTACTTATTTAGGTTTTAATTAAATTCATTGAGCCTTATGAGCTCTTTTGTTATTGTAATTCTCACTTTAGTATGCTAAGGATACAAATGTATATATGGTGATATGGAGATACAAGTACAAAAGGAGTTTCATCCTATCAAGATGCTGAGTGGGAGCATGAATATTCAATTATTGTAATCTCATGTTTGTAATTTGATTAACTTAAATTTTAACTTGTTCCTTGTGGCTAGGAATTGAGTCCATAACTAGTCCATGATTAAACCTATGTTTACATTATTCTTATAGTGATATATATGTGATATATATTATACATATGATATATGCTAATATACCTAATATTAAAGCCCAAAAATCTTCCAAACAAAATATTAAGTCATGGTTCTCATTGGAACAATAATTTCTTTGAAGTTATTGGATAGCATGTGATGTTGCAAGTGTGAGATACATAGCTTGGCAATAATGGCAAAGAGTACCTAAGCCTTGCAATGTTGAATTCTCTATATTTGTTGGTCCAATGGGCTTGACTTAACTAATGTGTATGACCAATAATGACAACGTGTATCTGAGGTTAAAAACATTAGGAACCAAGTTGATTGAGCCTCACAAAGAGTTGTGATGAATAAGTGTTGTTCACTTATTAGATATCAAATTATCAATAATGATAATGTGTATCTAAGAGTATTTGATACTCTTATAAGAATTCAATCGCACACTAGAAATCCACCCTAATGGGATTTCCATTTCTTACTTGGAAGTGTAGAAATCGCAAAGTTAATGGGAGCACCATTATGATTAAAGACCAAATCATTATGGAAGTTACTTTTTACATAACACTGATAATCTTTTTATTTTTTGCAGTATTTTGTTAAAATAAGCAAATCCTATCTCATCGAAAGCATTCTTTCTGATAACAAATGCACGGGACCTAACTTTATGGACTGGTATTGTAACCTTAAATTGGTCCTACTTATGAAAAGATTGATTATGTACTTGATTTTGATGTTCCTAGACCCTTATCTGAAGGGGCCTCCGCTGAGGAACATGCTACCTTGAAGAGGTGGAAAGAGGATCATATTTTGGCAAAGTTTATCATGTTGGCTTCTATGTCATATGATTTGCATAAGCAACATGAAAATTATATTAAGGTTAGGGACATTCTTATCCATTTATGTGAGCTATATGGAGAAGAAAGTAAATCTATTAGATATGAGATATTGAAGTAGTTGTTCCAAACCAAGATACAAGAGGGAGAGAAGGTTAGGCCACCTGTTCATAAGATGATCATGCTCATTGAGCAATTAGAGAATTTAGATTTCACTATGGATTCCAACCTTTAAACAGATTTGATCCTACAAGCCCTACCTGATTCCTTCTCTAATTTGATTATGAACTTTCATATGAATAAGATGGAATGGACTCTTGCCAAATTACATAATAGACTTGTGATAGCACAAAATTATATGAAGGCTAGGTTGCTTTAGTTGCTTCTTTTAGTAGTAAGACTACTAAGAAGAAAAGCAAAAAGTAAAACTCCAAACTTAAGCCAAGTGGTGGAGTACGCAAAGACAAGTCCATAAAGGTAGCTTCGAATGGTAGTGGAAAGTGTTTCCATTATGAACAAAGTGGACATTGGAGAAGAAATTGCCCAAAGTATTTGGAATCCTTGAAGGGCAATAAGAAGAACAAAGGGAAGGGCAAGCCTTCTGAAAGTATGTCTTTTAATTGTTCGATTTTCAATATTTCACATGGTTCATCAAAGGTTTGGATACTTAATAGTGGTGCAAGTTCTCATATTTGTACTTCTATGTTGGAAATGACAAGCAATAGAAGCTTGGAAAAAGGGGAAGTGATCCTAAAGCTTAGTAATAGAGCAAGTGTTGAGCCAATACCATTGGATTGACTTCCATTGATCTTTTTAATTATGTATTATTATTAAAAGATGTTTTGTACATTCCTAATGCCTATAAGAACATCATTTCTGTGACTAGTATGACTAGTATGGGTTATGAACTCTTATTTAAGAAAGATGTTTGTATTATCTATTATTGTAATAGAATCATTGGTATGGGTTATGTACTTAATGGTCTTTATTATTTAGATAATGGTAATAATAATACAACTCCAAGCATAAGTAATATAAATGCCATGATAAAATCAACTCCTAATTCAAAACATATTTGGCATCTTAGACTAGGTCATATTGCCGAAGACAGGATATCAAAATTGGAGAAAATGGGGATCCTTAACCCTTTGGATGGTGAACCTACTTTAATTTGTGAGTCTTGTATCTAAGGTAAGATGACTAGGTCACCTTTTGTTGGACAAAATGAAAGAGCCAAAGAAGTTTTCGAACTTATACATTGTGATGTATATGGTCCATTTAATGAAATGGCAACGGGTGGATATTTATATTTCATTACATTTACATATGACCTTTCTAGTTTAGGATATATGTATTTAATGAAGTATAAATATAAATCCTTTGAAAAGTTCAATGAATTCAAAAGTGAAGTTGAGAAACAAATGGGAAAAGGTATTAAAATCCTATGATCAGATTGAAGAGGTGAATACCTAAGTACTAAGTTTAAAGATTTCCCTACAGAGCATGGCATTATATCATAATTGACTCCTCCCAGAACTCCACAGTTAAATGGTGTGTCTAAAAGGAGAAATTGCACTTTATTAGATATGGTGCATTCTATGATGAGCTATACCTTGCTTATCTCCTTATGGCGATTTGCATTGCAGATTGCTATTTATATCCTTAACAGAGTTCCTTCCAAATCTATTCCTACTACTCCATATGAGATATGGTATAATAGGAAACCAAGTCTTAAACATGTTAAGAATTGGGGGTGTCCAGCACATATTAAAAAGCTAAAGATAAATAAATTAGGAGAAAGGTCTATAAAGGGTAGGTTTGTTAGATTTCCTAAAAGAAGTTTAGGATATTATTTCTATCTTCTTTCTGAGTAAACAATTGTTGTTAGTTAGGATGTCATATTTCTTGAGAAACATTTCTTCAAGAAGGTGGAAAAGGAAGAAAGATAATATTGGATGAAGGGTCATCCAATGTAATCCAACAAAATGATCAAATGGAATTTGATCAATCTCGTGATGAGTCAACACCAATTAATGACATCTCCATACAAAAAACCTAGAGATCTAGTAGAATATCTCATCCTCTACAGAGATATGGATTTCTTCATAGAGATGTGCAAGGGTTGTTCATTCATGAAGAAGTTGATCATGGTGATGATCCTACTAATTTTGAGCAAGTTATATCGAATATAGATTCCTTAAAATGGCTATAAGCTATGAAATCTAAAATGGATTCCATATATGCTAACCAAGTCTAGGAACTTGTTGATCCACCTGAGGGTATAGTACCCGTAGGATGCAAATGGATTTTCAAGCGAAAGATTGGCACAGACAAAAACGTAAGGACGTTCAAAGCTAGGCTACTAGCTGTGAGGCCTCGCCCGAGCATCAGTATGATCCGCTAAAGGGAATTGAAATGCTCATTTGGGAAAGAACTCACGAGGAAGCCCTCGGGCTTATTTTTGATAAATTTGAAAATTGTTTTTAGGAGTCACCACCTTAATTTATTTTTATTTGGGAAAATATAAGGAAAAAACCCATTTGACTCCAATTATTACCCAAAGGAAAAATATCACTAGTCTCAAAACCAAAGAGGATTCGGGGACTAAGTTTTCGGTTTATTTTAATAAAGCAAGTTTGGCCAAGTAATATAAAAGTAACTTAAAATATATTTTATGAACAATTAAAATGCATGAATAATTTATAATATGCATGATCATTGATTCACATGTCCACTAATAAATACAAGTAATAGTCCAAAAGAAAGTTAACATTACAAATAAAATTCCAAACATAGGAGATACCTCTTTTGGCCCTTATGGGTTCTAGGGAAGTCACACATTCCCCAAATTAATCGTAATAATAAAGCAAAGAAACAAAAATAAAAGTAAGTGAAGAAGGTGATAGGGGGAGAGGTGGTTAGTTTTAAATTGGATTTGATGCTTGAACTAAGCATGCCTACATATCCCTTTGAATAAGAATTAGAATCCACGTAGTTCTCCCTTCTTGCGAAGAGGTTAGTTCAGCCTAGCCACTTTATCATATTTTGATTGATTGATTAAAAGAAGGTGGAGTTAATTAATTAATTTGATTGATTACCGAGTTGATTAGCTAGCAACCTAGATAAATTAATTTAATTAACTAACTAAAAGAGATAACAAAATTAAGGGACAAGAAGCTTACCTTGGATGGCAGGCGACGACTGGCTTTGGACGGCAGGCGGCAGCTAGTCTTGGTGAGTGGCGGCTGGCCTCGGATGATGGGCGGCTAGCCTCAGAAGGCGGGTAGCGACTAGCCTTAAGTGGCAGACATGAGCCTTGGGCAAGAGACTTGCCTTGAACAGGCTGGCGACGAAAAGCCTTAAACTAGTCGGGTAGAAATTAAGGAGAAATCCCCCAACTCACTTTGCAAAGCAAGGAGCAAATGCAAAGCATTTTGCTTAAAGTTATTGCTTTTCAAGCTCTAGAAGTTAGTGTTTTGAAGTGTTGGGAAGCCCTCTATATATAGGAGGATGTTTGAAGCATAGAAGTTGAAATTTCCAATGTGGGAAGAGAAGACACAATATGGTTGCTGCACATGCCTCTACAGCACCGCACAGTACTCTGCGGTAGTGCCGCAAAAGGCTCTGCAGTACCGCAGAGTTCTTTGCAGCAATGCCGCGGAGCTGTGCAGCAACTATGTAGTTTTGCTCGTTTCGCCCGTTTTCACCCGTTCTTGCTCGTTTCTCATCTATTTTTATGATTCTAGTTGCATTGTATTTGTTACTCAGTCTCGGATGATTTGAAAGGGTTTAAATGCCAAAAAAAAAATTTATTTTTTCCATTTTGAGAGTTTTCGGCTTCTGAAGGTTTGTTTACCTAGCCCAAGTGCTTTTAAAGGTTCAAATTCATATTGGAAGGTGCAAAATTAAGGGTTCACACTAGCGAAAGGGTTTTGTCAAAGGCAAGGCATTGACTATAAGGAAACTTTCTCGCCTGTAGCCATGCTTAAATCCATTAGGATTTTATTAGCTATAGCAGCACACTATGACTATGAGGTTTGGCAAATGGATGTCAAGACCGTATTTCTTAATGGTAACATTGAGGAAGACATATTCATGGAACAACCAAAAAGCTATAAATCTAAAGAATGTTCTAAAGTGTGTAAGCTTAAGAGATCCATTTATGGTCTTAAACAAGCTTCAAGGAGTTGGAATCATCATTTTGATGAAGTAATTAAATCATTTAATTTCATCAAGAACAAAGATGAGCCTTGAGTGTACAATAAGGTTAGTGGGAGTGCACTCACTTTTCTTGTATTGTACGTGGATGATATACTATTAATTGGAAATGACGTTAGTATGTTAACAAATGTAAAAGTTTGGCTATCCAAAACTTTCTCCATGAAGGACTTAGTAGAAGTTACCTATATTCTTGGAATTTGTATTTATAGAGATAAATCAAAAAGAATGATAGGGCTTTCTCAAAGTCAATACTTGGAAAGGGTGTTGAAACGATTCAACATGCAAGATTCCAAGAAAGGATTATTGCTTTTGAGGCACATTATCCACATTTCTAAGGCTATATCTCCCAAGACACCTGAAGAAATGGTAAATATGGCTAAGGTTCCATATGCTTCAACAATTAGAAGCCAAATGTATGCTATGTTGTGTACTAGGCTAGATATCGCATATGCTATTATTTCGACTAGTATATTCCAATCTAATCCAGGATTAGATCACTAGATTACGGTCAAAGTTATCCTTAAGTACTTGAGAAGAACTAATGATTTAGTTTTGATATATGGAGGAGGTGACTTGAGGATAGATGGGTTTATAGGTTTTGACTTCCAGTCAGATATTGATGATAGAAAGTCTATCTTTGGATTTGTTTTCACATATAATGGAGGAGCAATATGCTGGAAAAGTTCCAAGCAATGTACTACTGCATATTCCACTATAGAAGCCAAGTGTATTGCTGCATCTAATGCTGCAAAAGAAGCTATTTCGATTCAAAAGTTTATAACAGAACTTGGAGTGGTTCCTACCATTGAGTCAACAATTTCGCTCTACTGTGACAACAGTAGAGCTATAGCTCAAACAAGGAACCAAAGTCTCACCAAAAATCCAAACACATAGAAAGCCGCTATCATATTATCAAAGAAATAATTGGGAAAGGTGAGATAGCTATGCAAAAAATAGCATCAGTTGAAAACACAACAAATCCACTCACTAAAGCAATGAGTCAGCAGCAACTAGAATTTCATCTTGAGAAGATGAGACTTAGATATTGCATTGATTGGCTCTAGTGCAAGTGGAAGATTGTTAGAGGGTATGCCTTAGAGAAATATATAAGTTATATAAATGTAAAACATTATCCCTAAATGGTAATGAAATATATGTTTATAAATGAAATTGTTCCATTGTATTAAATATATATTTAAAGTCCATAAGTATTTTTCAAAAGGGGATCTATTCTTAAGTGTTGAGAATATAGATGGTAGATCGCTTCAAACAAATACTTTATAATGTTTATGATTATAGGATTAATGAATGGGTATCATTAATTCCAAAAGACTATCACCTCTGTTTATAATCTATAATCAGTATGTGATACTTATGATTCTAGAGATAGTGAGCATCATACTATTTGACAAGTGTTGTCGATATAAACATGTGGATATTCATATGATGAATGATTAAATGTGACGTTAGATAATGATGACATGGAGTTTTATTGCTAGTCAATAAATCATCATCTAAGTCATAATTGTACATATAGTCCTTTGACATTGAGGGACACTGTATATCATTCATCGGTAGTTGGAATTTATTACAACTTACATACTAATTCTATTCAAGTAAGGGTATATGGTATGTGATAGTTCTAACTAGTTATGTATGGAGGTAAGTGATCGCTAAGAGAGAATTCATTAACTTGAATAAACAAGGAATAAATCTTATGTGATCGAATTATTCTTGATAATCAAATCCTTGGCCAAGGTAGTAAAGATTCACTAGAAAGGTTTCTAGTAGGAATCAATTTTATAAGGAATTAGAATCAAGATATAGACATATGATTGAAGCATATTAGGGTTTGACAAATCCATGATCTTAGCTAAGATTGGAATTTCATAATGAAGAGATTTTAGTGTACATTAATTATAATCAATGGTCCATAAAATGAATAAGTGATTAAACACTAATATTCATTCTAATTAGGTAGTCATGATCTGCAATGCTAGGCGTCACTTATGACTTATGGGACTAAGGGTGAAATAGGGATTTCACATTAGTAGAGAAAATTATTTTCTCAATCCCACTGCTAATTAACCATGAACCTAGAAAGTCACACACCCAAAAGTATTCACCTTCCAAGAATAAAAGATTTACCATAATAATTAATTAAAGTGTTTAATTAATTAATTAGTGGTAAAAGGATTAAACTTGTAATTAAATTTATGAAGACCCTAGTATGTCTTGAAGTTTAAATCCAAAATGATTTCTTATTAATTAAATCCTAATTTATATATGATATAAATGAGAAGGATTTAATTAATTAAAATCGTGGATGAGTTGAAAGAATTAATTTTTAACTTTGGACTAAACCCTAAATGGCCCAAGCCCATTTGTGAAATGGAGAGAGGTAATTTAGGGGCTAGAGATTTTCTCCAACTCTAAAGCCCATGTGATGGATTTAAGGGTTAGAGAAAGGTAACCAAGGTCAAAATAGTCATTTAACTACTTATGGCTTAATGGAGGTTATCATAAACCATCAAGGGTAAATTTATTTTTTTCCATTTAAGCTTAAAGTAAAAAGCAAATAAATATCTTATTTGTTCCCTCTTGTTCAACATAGTTGTTGGTTATAAAAGACAAAATGATGTTGTGAATTAGGGATGCTTTTTGCACATCTTTTCTAATATAAATCTTATAGAGCAAGTGTTGAGAGAAAAAGGAAGGAGAAGAAGAGTTCTTCATAACTTCTTGTTCTTCATTTCTTGTTCTTTGATCTTTGTGAAAGAACAAAAGTTTCTTACATTGGAAAGATAGATCTAAAGCAACTAGAAGAAATTGAATCACCAAAAATTTAGGTTAGAAGATCTTATATTCTATTGGGCTACCAAGAGAGAAAATCAAGAACATTTAAACAAATCAAAGTCAGCGTTGGAGGTGAAGCTTGGTGTGTACAATCTAGAGGCTTAACATTTAAGGTGCTTTTGGAGAGGAAAGAAGAACTAAAGTCATTGGCTTCAAGAGGTAATTTGATTACCACTTGATCTTTTTTCTTTCTTATGTGTTTTACACATTAATTAGATGATTGGATGAATGTTTATTGGACCCATTTAGGTGTAAGTGAAATTTTAAATCATTTGAAATTTCACTCACCATATTGCTTCCACTTAATTTGCACTCAATATTCCTTCAGAAGAGACATGAAGGAGCTAGCTTCAGGCGATATTCTTAGCTAGGGTGGGCGAACTTATGGTTTGCATAGTGTTATCTGCTAAAATTAGTATGTCGCAATTTGATTTTGAGAAATTCAATTGTAGATTAGAAAAATTATTTTTGGTTATATAGGAAGATGCAATCGAAAAAGAATGTGCACTAATTGAAAGTTTATTTAATAAATTTAAGCAAAATCCTATTATTGTATTATTAAATATCAAAGTTTTTATTTACAATGATATATTTTTCTCTAAAAAAATCAATTTATTTGCGATTCTATAAACACTTAAATTTAATATTTATTTTTTTAAATTTTTTAATACTATAACTAAAATTCAACTATCAACATTGAAATACCTAACTTAAAGTTAATTTTTTAATTCTTAATGTTATAGTCAAGTTTCAACTATCAACATTGAAAATTAATATTATTCAAATTAATCCAAATATATCAGAAGTTCATGAGTTATAAGATTTGTGAGTATATTATTTCTAATTTTATCTTTAATAATTCTTGAAGTCCATTGTTTATTTATAAAAATGCTAATATGGTTATAATTTATAAAATTATCAGTTATGATAACTTAACGTTAAAGGGCAATGAAATATTTGTAATCAAAATAAACAAAAAGATTTAGATAGGCACTAAAAGCGAGTCTAAAGAAATAAAAAGAAAAACATTTCAAGTTAGTAACCAAATGATATATATAGAAAAATATTTGAATTTATTTTATTTATTTAGTAATATATATTCTTTTAAATTTGAATCTTATACAAAATACACAACTAAAGAAGTTTATCCTAACGGATTTGAAGGAAAATAGAAATGTGGCAAATGCAATAATAATGATGCTATATATGTTAACAGGTATTTGTTTTTCACATTATTAACAAGTACATGTTTTTATGTCATAGGTATGCATTAAAATTTTGAGTTTTTCATGGAGACATGAATGTTCGTATAATCCTATATGAAAATATTTGAATATTGATGAGATGTGTAGTTGATGAATATAAAAAATTTATAGAGGTATCCTTTTGTATTATATTATATTATATTAATATAAGTTTAGTTAATCATATATTTATTATCTCACTTCTTATTTTAAAATTTTATTATATCTTATTTTTTTTATTTATCATAGAAAGAAAGAGATTGTGGTAAATTCTATAAGAAATTAATTGGCATGAGGGAAAAAATATTATTTCTTGTAAGATTAACTAAACAAAATCATTTAAATGATGAATTTAAAGTTTTTATTATAGAAGTGATTCAAGACGTGGCAATAATAAAAATAGAAGTAATAAATATTAAAGAGAAAGAAGAAGATGGAAAAGCCCATTACTAAGAAAAAAGATCAAGATAAAAAAGATAAAAAATTTATAATTACAACATAATTATTTTCTTTGTATGGGAAAATTATTTTTTTTATGAAAAATAGTAAACTAGTTTATTTACTTAAATATAATTTTAATTTTCAAAAATAATAGTTTTTTTTTGAATGTTCAAAAATAATAGTTAATTTGTTATTTTATGATAATATATTATATTATATTTTCTTATATTTTGATATTTAATATCAAAGTTGCAAAAATATAAATTGTCACAGTAGAAAAAATTAATATTTTCATTAATTTATGTGGTTATAATGAATAATCTATTGTAAGTATGTTTATAATACTATGTTAATTAGTAATGTATTTTTTTAGAGGCAAGAAAATTTGAAAATTATTGAACATTAATAGAATTTTAATTTTGTTTTAGATAATTTAGGTGTGGGATAGCAATAGAAGTTAGATTAGTGCATCAAAAAGTCCGTACTGTAATTTAATTTATTTATAATAATATATAAATATAATAATTTGTAATGCAATATGCTTTAAAATATTGTGTATAATTTGTAATTTATTATGTTTATCTGTAAATGTATATAAAAAGGTAAATGTTGTGATGTGAATTTGTAATTTGTGATTAATTTGTGTAATTGCAATGTAATTTTTAATGAAGTTGTTAAGTTTATGTGAATTTATAGATGTATATGTAATGGACAAAATATTGTTTTATTTAAGTAAATATGTTAATAAACCGATAAAATGAACCATAAATTTATGTTTAATTATGCCATAAAAAGTGAAATTTACATTGCATGAATTTCATAAAATACAAAAAATTTACTTGACAACAAAAATATAAAAATATCCAACAAATATGTTATCAAAAATTGAAATATAACTGCATTTCATAAAATACAAAAAAATTAGAAATTTTTTTAGTTATGAGTAAAAATATTTTGACAAAAAATATAAGGAAAATAATACACCATAAATATGCCATGAAAAATGAAATTTTAAATACATTTCATAAGATTTAAAAAAAATGACAAATATTCTCTTAAGGGAAAATAGCCAAAAAATATAAGGGTAAACTATTATTTAGCTTCTGAGGCTTGACCTAATTAATTATTTAGTCCCTATATTTTATGAAAGTGACTATTTGATACTTGAAATTTTATTCCGTCAATGAAATTAGTCCTTTCATCCAAAATTTATTTAATTTACTGTTAAATTAAGATGAAATGGTGAAAATACAAGGACTAAATAGTTAGTTAAGTCAAATCTCAGAGACTAAATAGTAGTTTGAGTAAGGCTATTTTCATCATTGTATCTTCATTTTAATGGTAAATAGGATCAATTTTGGATAGAAGGACTAATTTTATCGACAGAATAAAACTTTAGGGATTAAATAGTCAGTTTTACAAAATACATAGACTAAATATTTAATTAGGTCAAATCTTAGGGACTAAATAGTAGTTTATCCAAAATATTATAATGCATAACAACTTAATTAATGCTAACAAATAATTAAAATCCAAAAATTCAAAAAAAATATGAAATAGCATATAATAATGCCAAAAATAATTAAAAACACAACATTAATAAAAACTAATAATTGAAAGAGCAATCAATATAGTAAATATAAAGTGATAAGAAAATATAAAATTATAAATGAAAATCAAAATTAAAATGATTAAGAAGAATTTTAGTTAAAATTTTATGTAAATGATATAAAAAATGACTAATACAATATTAATATATTTATTATTAAGTAATAATATATATATATATATATATATAATTATGATACGGTTGAAAATGGAAAAAAGTGTAAGCATTTAGGAATTTGTACTGTATTTAAAAAATTTTGCATTTATCCCATGAATTTATTTTATTAATTTTGAGTATATATTCTGATGTTGCAATTGTTATTTGGAAAAAAAAAATACTATTTTGTTAATAAAAATATTTAAATGATTTTAACTTTATTTTCGAACTTTGACAATCAAATGTCCAAAAATATTGTTAATTAAAATAATTAACATATTTAGGATTAGCCGTAGATCTCGTTTGATGTCCTGCTCATCAGATGGTGAGAGGATATTGAATTGTCTAAAGTAGAAAGTTTAGAGATCTTGTTGTCTATGTAACTATTTATGTATATTCTAATTTCATATAAATGTCTAAAATTTTGGTACTACTTTCCATCATGTTCTCTTAATGCATATTGAAATAATGTCTTGATTATTTGGGATTTTTCAAATGTGGTGCACTAGGAGAACTGTAGGGAGATGCTGCCAAAATTTTAGCAGGTGTATGAATGTGGAATGTAATAGTAACAGTTATGTAGCAATGAGTTTCTAAATGGGTTAAGTTCTTACCTTACAGGGAGAGAGATATAAGGAAGTAGAATTAGATGTTGCGAACTTAATTAAAATTAAAACCAAACATATAATTTTAAATTTAATTTTGCTTGTGTGATTTAAAAAATAAATTAATACCATGGAATTTACAGGGAATAATTATAAGGACTGATAGGAATTGGATGTACTATAGACTTATATATGAGTATTTGAATCCAAAATTCTTGGAGAGTTTAGACCAATTCATGCAATTCGCGATATCTCAGTCACAGTATATGAGTGGGACCAGTATTCGATGTCCTTGTAACCATAAAAAATGTCAAAATTGAAATTTCCTTGAACCAGATACTGTCAAGTTGCACATTCTGAAGAAGGGTTTTGTGCTGGATTACTATGAATGGTATTTACACGGTGAAGTCAATGGGTCCGGATCTTCAGCTTAGTAGACGGTGAAGATATGGATAGTTGTCCTCCAATTGCATGCCATAATATGTTAATGGATGCTACTGGGATGGATTTTGATTGGGATGGAATGGAGGAAGTCTCAAATCTGACCGCTCATAAACTATTTGATATGTTAGAGGCAGCTAACGAAGAATTATAGCCTGGCTGCAAGAAACAGTCTAAGTTATCTACAGTGGCATGACTTCTGAATATCAAATTAGAATACCATCTATCTGAAAGGTGTTATGATGAGATATTATAATGGTACAACGAGTAGCTGCCTGTGGATAACACAATGGTGGATAGTTTCTACAGCACCAATAAGTTAATGCAGGGTTTGGTTCTTCCAGTCCAGAAAATTCATTATTGCAAGAACAATTGTATGCCTTACTAGGGAGAAGATAGTAATCTAATTGCATGTAATTTTTGTGATTGACCAAGATATAATCCAAGACACTAGGGTGCATGTCCATTAAAAAAGAATATTCCATATATGATCATGTTTTACTTCCCTTTGACTCTGAGGTTGCAGAGATTGTATGCCTTTGAGGCAACTGCAAAGCATATGATATGACATGCGAAACATGCAGAGGAAGATGGGGTAATATGACACTATTTAGATTTTGTAGCATTGAAGCATTTTAATCGAGTGAATCTAGATTTTGCTTCTAAAATTCACAATGTCTGTTTGGGACTATGCATTAATGGCTTACAACCTTTTAGACAATCTGGATAGCAATACTCATCATGGCCAATTATAGTGACGCCATATAATATGCCCTCAGGGATGTGTATGAAGATTCTTATCTATAATATTTCCTAGACCAAATAATCCAAAAAAAGGTTAGATGTATTTTTACAACCTCTTATTTTAGAATTGTTATAGTTGTGGGATATAGGCATTAAAAAATATGATGTGTCTATGAAGCAAAATTTTCAAATTCGAGCTACTCTGATGTGGACTGTGAGTGATTTCCCTGTATACAGTATGTTGTCTGGATAGAGTACTGAGGGTAGACTTGCATGTCCATATTACAAGGAACTAACAGATTCCTTTACCCTTCCTAAAAGGGGTAAGCAATCGTGATTTGATTATCACTGCAAGTTCTTATTGCCTGATCATCCTTTTAGATGGAACAAAATAACTTTCAGAAATAACAGAGCTGTTCAAGCATCTACTTCGTCTATACAATTGGGAATTGAATTATTGCTAGAAATAACTAGTTTGAAGTTAATGAGAGTGACCAAAGTAGGAGCTGATGATGTGAATGCTCAAATTGCAAAGTGAAGTGGATGTGGATGGAAGAAACATAGTATATTTTAGGATTTACTATATTGGGGTACTAATTTGATCAGAAATAATTTGGATGTCATGCATATTGAGAAGAATGTGTTTGAAAATATCTTCAATACAGTAATGGACATCCCAGGGAAAACTAAAGATAATGCTAAATTTCAACAGGACTTGAAATAGTTATGCCTTCGTAAGGAGTTAGAGATGGATGAAGTGTCAGGAAAATATTCGAAAGCAAAATATGTGTTTGATAAGTGGGGCAAACAAGTTTTATGTGAATGGCTGAAAAATCTGAAATTTTCTAATGGGTATGTATCTAATATGGGTCGATGATATGTGGAAACTAAGGTTGTTTGGGATGAAGAGTCATGAATGTCATATTTTTATACAATGCTTGCTTCCTATTGCATTCCATGAATTTTTGCCAAGAGATGTCTGGCATACAAAGCTCATATAATGGGTCCCATTCAATATTAATGGATGTAACCATTTGAGAGGTAAACTATTTGACTATTTTAATATTTACAATCACATCCATTAATTTATACCCAAATGTTATAATCTATGATATTTATCTACTATAGATTTAATGGACATTTGAAACATAATGTCAGAAATAAAGCAAGGGTTGAAGGCTCCATCTGTAATGCATACTTAGTTGAGAAAGCCTCATCATTATGATTTTATTATTTCCAACCCCGTGTCTATATAAGGTATAGGAGAGTAGCTCAAAATGATGATGGTGGAATGCCTGAATGAGCAAATATTCCTGGTATTTTATCAATATTCACTCATCTTGGGAGACTGTTCGGTCGACCTAAAATGAGATTGATGACTGACGAAGAATATAAGGCAGCTTAATTGCTCCAAACTTGCAAATATGTCAATTAAGTTACAACTTAATTAAAATAACTTATAAAAAGTGTATCATGCAAAGTTTTCTTACCATTTTTCTTACTATTTTCCTTATGAATGAAGCTTATACATTGATATGTTAAAGTAATCTATGCCGAATATAGCAACAATTGATATAGATAAAAAATTAGACACAGAATTTACGCAGTGGTTTCATTGATATGTAACTTAATGTAGTACCATTACTTAAAAATTAATCTTAGATTTGTATCCTATACCATCATATTTATATGTTTATTTTTGTCATAAGCCACTAATCTTATGAATAAAATTACAAATTAATTCATTATTGATCTTTCCAAGGGTTCGTTACGATATGTTATAACCTATCTTATTTACTTCGTAAATGGTTACAAGTTTCATACTGAAAAGCGAAGTTTGGGTAGGTCATTAATAAATAACGGGGATACGTATAAAGGATTCCAATTATAGTAAGAATACATTTGACTATTATGGTCTATTAACTAATGTAATACAATTGGAATATCCTGCACTTCCAATTAAGAGGATTGTTTTGTTTAAGTGCGAATGATTTGATCTAATGCCAAATGTGGGAACAAAAGTCCATAAGTAATATAATCTTGTTGAAGTCAACCACAAGCAACGATTCAATAAATACAAGTCATTTATACTAACAACGTAAGCTTGTTAAGTGTATTATGTTTCCTATCCAAGTATACGATGAGATAAAACGGATTGGTAGGCAATCTGCAAGATTAAAGCTAGATCAATCATAGAGATTAAAGAGGGTAGTAAAATAAGTACAACTTCTAAATAACCATTTCAGGATGACAAAGTTGATGAGCCTATGCTCATAGTTAATAATGACAAACATCCTGCAACTTTAAATGATCCTAACGAGCCATTGGTTGAAATGGATGACGAAGATGATAATGATATAGAAGATGAACCCAAATTTGATTCAGATGTTGAGGCATCTGAGGAAAACATAGATGAAGATGAGCTTAAAAATATAGATTCTGAATAAATATATTTATATTTCAATGATTGTGTATGGATTTTTCCAAAATTGTGTAAATAAATATTATTTTTATATTTACAATGTTATGTTATATCTCAATGAAGTCATTTTTAACTTGTGTTGTAATTTTTTTGTTTATATATTTACATTGTTATTCTGTAATTATGTCATATCAATTTGCCATATTTTGTTTTTGTTTTTTAATTTTTATTTACCATTAAATAATGAATGAATTTATTAAAATTAATGAATTCTATAGATACCGACTCCGATATATGTGCTGACTCCTAGAGATACTTCTGATAGTAGTACATCGATGTCTTGAAAATGGCGTCACTTGCCAGGAGGGCCTGCTATCACTGGTGGTCTTGCTACCACTAGTGCATCACTTCCCACTACCTTTTCTTTTTTACCATCTATCTCTCCTTCTATACCTCCCACATTCACCTTTTTGACCATCACCACACAGATTCCTTTATCCTCTCTTCATCCCACGTCTACTGCTCCATCCACCTGTCCTATATTTTCTCCACCTTTCACTATTCCTTCTTCCATTACCCCTCCATCCACTATGCCTTCTTCTATTACTCCTTCATCCATTGTCCCTTTTTCTATTACCCCTCCATCTACTATTCCTCTTTCATTAGCCTTCCATCCACTGTACCTTCTTTGGTTACCCATCCATCCACCATTCCTTCGACTGTTACTCTATCTACCCATCCTTCATTTTCTACACCTACCATTAGTATCTCTGCACCTTCTCCTATCATTATAGCAAGTCCATCCACATCCCCACCAGTCTTGCCATTGGATTTGGGGTGTAGGCAGCATCTCACGCTAGTTGGAGATGTGTAAGTATTATATTTCTTAAGATAATTCTTAATTTATAATCTTTTGCTTTTCATTTAACTAACATTTAAGCTTTTTAATTGCAGGATGTATCTGCTGGAGTCAGTGTGGACAATTTATAAGATATTTAAGAACCAGCTGAGACCTAAAGGTAGGCGTTGAAAATTAGTGCCTCAGAAGACAAAAGTGTTCTACTAGAAGGAGTTTCAGGTAATGAATAACTTATTATATAAAATTCAAAATTACACACACACACACACATATATATATATATAATAGTAGATTAGATATAATAAAAATATATAGGATATATATATGTGTTCTAAAATAATAAATATAATAATAATAATAATACATAATAAAATATATGTTATATATAATACTATATAATAACATAATAAATATAATTAAATATAATAATAAATAATCAACTATAATAATATATAATAAAATATAATAATTTATTAGTAGTATGTATTAAATAGATACATTCTATTAATAAATTAATTTTGAATTTTATTTATTAATTATTATTTATATACTAACTTGTATTTTTTTATTTTGCAAAAGTACTATTTCTGGAATCTAGCTATATCATAGATGGTGAAGACAACCTTCTTTAAGAAAGTTGCAATTCGGTACAAGAACTTCCTCTACGATGTTAAAAAGAAGGGGAAAAAAAGACGTGGATCCTTCAGGAGACTTAGGATGTTTGGAAGAAATACTAGAATTCTCTCGAGCATAAGTAGCTATCCCAAAAGACATTCCTAAATAGAAAGTCAGATAGAGGAGGTTTAACAAGTAGACCATCTAAGTATACTGGAGGGTCTGTCCCTATGGTGGAGCATGCCAAAAAAATTGGTAAGATGTCAATTTTTATTGTAATAAGTAATTAAGTCGTAATCTAATTTTGGTACATACTTTAAAAATTCATTTATTTTTTTTAAGTTATTAATTTCATAATTTTTTTATTTACTAATTTTAGTTTTATACTTTTAATTTTTAACAAAAAAATGATCTTGGTTGGGATCCTACTCTTGAGGAGATTTTTATGCACATCCACACTAGGAAGAAAGACCAATAGACCTTTATTGACCAGCACTCCTAACGGATTCATACAAGTTTTAATTACCAATTTTTCTATTAAAGTAAATTAAAAAAATTTAAATACTAACTATTATTATATAAAAAACAAGAGGATCTCAGAAACCTCTATGAGCAAATGTTGCAACCGGTGCTCGGATCCACTAAGCCACCTTATATAGATGAGTTTGAACTATACTTCAAAGTTATTGGGGGCTGAGATAAGGGATGAGTCTATAGGGTGGGTTCGATGGCTCGCTCATTTGGACATCCTAGAATCAGTTCTTCCTCAGCTCCACCACTGTCACTACCGCCTACAGTTGAGCATATGCAGTAGGAGATCGATAAGCGAGTAGCTCAGATGCAGGAGAAGATGCTGCAGATTGTCTAGGAGCAAATCTACCAATAGGTTGAGCAGTAGATGCAGTAGTTCTTCTCACGATACTATGCTGGTGGTGTTGCTCGTCCACCTATTCCACTACTAGCTTCTACTACTTCTCAGCATACTCCAGCTGGAGATGCTGCTATTATTGCTGCTGATGCATATATAGTAGATCCAGAGCATGACTAATATCATCAGGAGGGCCACGATGAGGAGAACAAGGAGGATGATGATGCTTAGGAGCACAATTAGTTATTTTTTTTTTTAGTTTAGTTATTTGTAATATTTATAGGGTGTATAGTATATTATATTTTTTGCAAATAATATTACGTTATATAATACTTAATTTTGATATTCATATTATATATTTATTTATGATTTTTTTAATTAATATATATTTTATAAAATTAATTCGTTAAATATTTTATATATTTAAAAAAATATACTGTCCAATTTATTGACGGATCACTGACCGAATATAATTCTTAAAAAAATATTTTTTTATACTTTACTGACGGATTACTGACTGCACATGTTATTAAATTATTTTTTTATACAATTTATTGATGGATTGCCGACCATTATTCTTAAAATATTATTTTTTTAAATGTAATTTACTAACAGTTTACTGACCGTTTTGTTAAAATATTACTTTGACTATAATTTACCGATGGATTACTAACCAATAACATTATTTAATTATATTTTAATGATGGAATGTTGATCAATTACTGATGAATGTTTTTATTTACAGATAGATTAGTGACGGACTATGATAATTTAAGACCTTTTTTGAATAAAATTACTGACCATTTTATAAAGAAATACTGACCAAATTCCATTAGTAAATTTACCAACAAATTGTTTTATTCATCGTTGACTTATTACTGACCATCAATTTATTGATGGATTTTGTCTATCCCCAAGCTATCAGTAAAAATATATACTGATGGATTTTTTATATTTACTGATGGATCTTTCCATTGGTAAATGGCTAGATTTTTGTAGTGTTTTAATACAAATTGAAAAAGAAAAAGTTAAATAAAATTTTATATTTATTTTGAATTGAATAGTCAATTCATAATAAATTAAAACAAAATTTTCTATTATTTATTTATTTATTACTTACTATCACTAAAATTTGCACTTATACATATAAGTACAAAATCCGAATATAACACAATACCCATGAGCTCCACCACTTATTTTAGGAATAATATATTTCTTCACACATAATTTAGTACATTGCGTGATTTTGCAATTTGAAAGAACCAAATTATATTTAAATATTTTGTTTGTAAAATTTCATAAATGCTCAATTTTTTCAAATTTGAAAAAATTTCCTTTAAAATGAGTGGAGGGATCGAGAGAGAATATTAAACAATTGATATCAAATATAACAACAAAAAGAAGAGGTAAGTTGTACCAAATAATAGTTTCTAAATACATTATTACCAAATGGCTTGCCATATCATAAGTTGGAATTAAAAGTTAATTGTCTTATAATATTGTTTAATGGAATAAGGATGACACGTAAAAAAATTTTATAGAAATATTATACATATAGAAATAATAGTAGGATAATATGTAGGAAAATAGATCCTATTGTCAATGATACCACCAATTGAAAATGAGAAATATCATTTTTATTTTAAAAGAAAATAGTTTCATGTGCATCTTTATTTTACAATGATTATTAACAAAGTATAAGGATAAATAATACTTAATGTAGAGGTGTATTTACTATAGATAATTATATATTCCATTATCAAGAGATGTTTGAACATCTACTATAAAAGTATTAGTAAAAAGTGGAAAGCCAAATAAAAATAATGCAATTTACATTGAGAATATATTTTATAAAGAAATTTTGATATCTAATAGGTATTATAATTTTAAAAAAATATTATATATATTTATTTAAATTATTTACATGCCATATAATATTTATACTAATATTTAAAATATAAATATTAGTAAATTAAATTATATCTTAAAACAAATTGTAACGAGTTACAAGAGATATTAATTTGTAAAGTATGTTAGAGAAAAACTAGTGTCTATATATATTCCCTCAACACTTTAAAGTCTTTTCCATTAAAGTTTAAATCAATTTAAAATGTCTTGAATTGAGTTGATTTTTTTGCCAAATTCTTGAATTAGTTGATTTATTCAGCCAGTTCTGGAGATTTTAATTTATAAATCTTGAAAGATGAGCCGAGCCAGGTAGAACAAGAGAATTTTTTAGTCAAATGGATAAACAACTTTATTTTTTAGAAATAATAAAGAACTCATAAATATTAGTTTATAGTTAGATGTTATATTTAAAACAAAATTCAGAGGATGGTGATACTGGCTAGTCTAATTGATTGGAGAAGAGAGAGAAAACTTCATTTGATCCAAGCAACAACTACAAGTGAAAATACAAAATTAATTAATTAGAATGATTTGTGCTAAATTCACTACCATAAATTGGCTAATTAGCAATAGATATATAGCAACGTATCAATTGTGTGGCAAGAACCTTCATTATAGATAACAACAGGAACAAAATATAACACGTTCGCAACTAAATAGCGATAAATTTTCCATCGCTAAAGTATAAATTCATGGCGAAATCTTAATTTTTCTAATTATTAAGACTGAATTTTGTTTATTATTCATGAACTTCATTCATAATTCATCAGTAAATTGATTTATTTTTATTTTTATTTTTAAATCCGTCTTAATAAGTAAAATTGATTTTTGGTTATTATAATTTTGCAATTTGTCATAAATCTATCACTAATATTGTTGTACTATCTCCCCACGAGCACATGTCAACAATAACAAGGGAGTTTCAAAGAGTTATAGTTCCCTAGGGAAAAAGCGATGCGGATTGCTAAAATTAAGAGCTACTCTATTATTTAAAAAGTCAATCAATAAAAAGGGGTTCAGTTAATTAACAATTAGTAAAAGTTAACTAAAATTAAAATTACTAATCAACTAGGGAAAAAGCCTAGGATTTATACTTAAATTGTCAATCGCTCATGCCATACACATACTTAATCAATCACTCAATTCATGTTGGAGTTAAAGAGATAACTCTTCATAAAGCAAGTTAAATTCTCTTTCAAGATAGATTTGGACATACCCAATTTAACTCTACAATTACTCTCATGATTATATAAATTAAAATGGATTCATTAATTTTAGTGAAGATTAAGCAATTATTATTTAAGCATATCCATCTATTCAATAAAATCTTAGCTATCCCATGAGCTAGTATTTGACTTTTACTCTTGTTATTTCATAAAATATCTTAGATTGTGAAAATAGTTCCAACTACTCACACACATAAAACACAAGAATAATATATTAATTCCAATTATGAAAATTATAATTATTACGCATATATGTTTCCACAAATAATCATTCAATCTATAATTGAATCCTATTAGAAATCAAGCTAGTTATGGTGAAAAATAAAAACAATTGATGAGATTTATAAAAGTAAACACCAACGTGTATTCAATTATTAAAGGTAAATAACAAAAGTAAGTTCGAGAATAAAATTCTAAGTACCAGGAATTGAGATCGAAATCATCTTCAATTTCCTTTATTAAAATCCTAAACCTAAACTATATATATTATAAGAATATTGAACAAGTTTGGGAGAATGATTGTATTGTATTGTGCATTGAATGATTGTACATAAATTTCTATTTACAGAGCCATGAATATACAAAGAAAAGGAAACCTTAATCAATCATAATCAATAAATTATGTACAACATATTTATGCAATATTTACAACCTAAAATCATGGTCTAAGATTTGTAACAAGATATTTTTAGTTGATTAACACCACGACCCCCCTCCCCCTTTAAAATCAAGTAGGTGAGAAGGAACTAACCTGAGTTTGTCTACCAGTTCATTGATGCAGGCTAGTAATTAGGCTTTGATAAAGATGTCAGCTATCTTATCATAGGATGAGACTGAGTGAAGAGAGAAAGTCCCTTGCTGGAGATGAAGTCAAATAAAATGACAATCATTCTCAACATGCTTAGTTCGCTCATGAAATACATTATTATGGATAATCTGAATGGCACTGCAATTATCACAAAAAAGGTAGTGGCAGATAAATGTTCAACTCCTATGTCTTGAAATAGCTAGCATAACCATAGAAGTTCAGAAGTTGTGTCAGTTAGTGCTCGATATTTAACTTTAGTACTGGAACGAGATACAACTATTTGTTTCTTACTCCTCCATAAGACAAGAGAATCACTAAGAAAAAACAGAATCCAATGGCAAAACAATGATTAATAGGATCATCAGCCTAATTAGCATCAGAATATGCATGAAGCTCTAAAGAGGAGGATGATGAGAGGTTAAGACCATGAGACAGAGTTCCTCTAACATAGTGCAAAATATGAAGCACAACATCATAATGAGTAGTAAAGGGCGCTGTCATGAACTGACTCACAATATGAACTGCATACGCTATATTAGGATGAGTAATAGTGAGATAGACTAAACTCCCCACTAGTTGCCAATATGGCATAGGATCACTCATAGGTTTGTCATCGGTTGGTGTGAGATGAACATTGCTCTCGATAGGTGTGGAGGCAATTTTGCTGTCACTTAGACTAGCATAAGAGAGAAGATCATTGGCATATTTTTTTGGGAGAGGTAATAGCTAGAATCATTAGAGAGAACTTCTAAACCAAGAAAGTAGGCCAAATGTCCTAGATCTTTTATTTCAGAGTATTGATTGAGATATTGTTTCAACTTTGTAATAGCAACAAGATCATCACCAGAGATGATCATATCACACATATAGAGTTATAAAAGCACGCATCCTCTGTCTATGAGGCAAACGAACAAGCTATTATCATAGAGACTATAAATAAAACCAAGTTGCTAAATAACTGAGTTGAATTTGGCAAACCATGAATGAGGAGCTTGTTTAAGACCATAGAGAGACTTTTTGAGGTGATATAAAGTGTTTGAAGGATTATCATAGCCTAGGGGTGGCCACATGTACACTTCTTTAAAGATGTCTCCGTTCAAAAAAGCATTTTTGACATCCATTTAAAAAATTTGCCATTTCTTAATTGCAGCAATAGCTATAAGACTACAAACTGAAGTGAGACAGGCTATAGGAGCAGAGGTCACCTCATAATCGATACCATATTATTGTAAAATTTTATTTATACTCGCAAGTGCACGAATCACTAATTTTGTAGATAAGTGGTAACAAGATTGTTCCCACAGAGAGAGCTATAAAAACTTAATTAAACCACATTAATTTAATTTTAATCTAGTTCCAAATAATTTTTTTATAGATAATTATAAAGAAATGTAAAATAGAAATGTCAAAATAACGCAATTAAAAGTAGTTGAGCTTATAAAATAAAATTCAGAAAAAATATTGTCAAGGTTTCATAATTCACCAATGTTTAATTGTTAATTTTTATAATGTGTTGATTTTAATTTTCAAATGATAGTTTAGAAATCAATAGAAGATAGTTTAGAAATCAATCTTTCTATCTTCTATTGATTTTATCACTAAGCTCAATTTTATTAAATTCTTAAATAGATTTTCGGTCGCTTCAAAAGTGCAATTTCTAAGCATTATATGTATACAATTTAATGGAAAATACATAATCAAAGAAAATTACTTTTCTTTCAATAAAAACTAAGTATTGATAATTTTCCTTACAATAAAATATACATGATAGAATTGATGAAATAATATTATCAAATGAAGCCAAAATCATAAACATTAAATTGCAAAATATTTAGAATCAATTCAAAATAGAAATTAATAATCTAACATGGTTTCATCATCCACCTTAGTAAAATTAAAACTTAGAAAGATATAATTAAAACAATAAAATAAACAAAAGAACCCATTTTAATAATTTGGATCCTTAATCTTGAAATCTCAACTTCTTCCTTATTTTCTCAATTCTTCCCCTCACAAGCTCTCATTTTCTAAGCTAGTTCCCTTCTATTTAAAAACATAAATGACTACATGGAGAGTTGATGATGAAGCCAATTTTGAAATGATTTTTCTTCCTTAGCATGAAATGTGTGACTTTGAACTTTAAATTATTTGTTTAGGATGTTTAGTGATGACTTGAATTTAGCAATTTTTCTCTTCATTAGCATCAAATGTATGACTTTGATCTTTGAATCCTTTGTTTTCCTTAGTTGGCTTGCATAATAATGGTTGGTAAGCTCTTTAGTCTTAAATGCACACTTGAAGATGGTGTCCTTTTTCAAAAGAAAAGAAAATGGGTTAGTTGGTTTTGTTGAACAATTATTTCTTTCACAAAATTTATTATTATTATTATTATTATTATTCATGCAAAAAACTATAATTTCACTCAATTTTCAAGCTTTCATCATTTTATTTCCTATTTCATAAAAATATCATTAAATAAAAATATTTATTTAATAAATGAATAACAAAAATAAATTTAAGGGCTATTAATATGTATTAAATTATGCTCATTAAATCCCTAAGAATCAATTTCAACTACTATATGTGGAAATGTAGTGCAAACCAAAAATGAGCCTGACCATCTAGAATGCAACTTATCAGGAAATAGATGCAAATGAGAATTGTATAAAAGGACTTTTTTACTGTAAGTAAACGACTTTCTCAAAATATTTTTATCATGGGAAATTTTCATTTTGTCCTTATACTTTTTTGCATAATCATAAGCATCACTTCTAATTTTCTCTAACTCATGCAATTGAAGAATTCTTTGAGCACCAGCTTTATCTAAAGAGAAATTTAATTGTTTGATTGCTGAATATGCTCTATGTTCCAATTCAACTAGTAAGTGACATGGTTTTCCATAAACAAGTCTAAAAAGGGACATTCCAATAGGGGTTTTAAATGATGTACAATAAGCTCACAATGCATCATGCAATTTCAAAGACCAATCTTTTCTGGTGGAGTTAACCATTTTCGCAAGAATGCGTTTGATTTCCCTATTTGAAATTTCAATTTGATCACTTGTTTTATGGGTGATAAGGAGTAAATCCTTTATAAGTAATACTATATTTGTTCATCAAATGCTCAAAATGCCTATTACAAAAGTGTTTTCCTCTATCACTAATGATTGCTCATAGTGTACCAAATCTAGAAAAAATGTGTTCTTTCAAAAAGTTCACCACAACCCTATAATCATTTGTTCTACATGCCCTTACCTCTGCCCATTTGGATACATAATCAACAGCAACAATGATGTACAAATTACCAAAAGAATTAGGAAAAGGTCCCATAAAATCAATACCCCAAACATCAAATAATTCAACCACAAGAATTGAATTTTAAGGCATCATATTTTTACGGGAAATACTTCCTAATTTTTGGCATTGATTTCAAGATTTACAATACATATGGGTGTCTCTAAACAATGTAGGCCAATAAAATCCACATTGTAAGATTTTTGTTGCAGTTTTCTTTGCACTAAAGTGGCCTCTATAAATATGGTCTTGACAAAAGGAGATAATATTTCTTTGTTCACTTTCAGGCACACATCTCCTAATCACTTGATTTAGACAATATTTAAATAAGTATGGATCATCCCAAAAAAATTTCTTTACCTCAGCTAAAAATTGTGTTTTATCTTGGTTACTCCAATGGCTTGGCATATGACTAGTAACAAGATAATTTACAATATCAACAAACTAAGGTAACCGTGATATGGACATGAGTTGTTCATTAGAAAAAGTCTTTTTGATGGGACAATCCTTATCAATAGATTCCACTATCAGTCTAGACAAATGATCAACCACAATATTTTCAAAACCTTTCTTGTCACAAATTTCAAGGTTAAACTCTTGTATTAATAAAATCCATTGAATCAAGCGAGGCTTAGTATCTTTTTTTGATAAAAGGTATTTCAATGTAGCATGATCAATATAGATAAAGACTTTGGATCTAACAAAATAAGATCTAAATTTATCCAAGGCAAACACTACAACAAGTAACTCCTTTTTAGTGGTTGAATAATTGAGTTGTGCATCAATAAGAGTTTTACTTGCATAATAGATCACAATGGATAGCTTATTGACTCGTTGGCCTAAAACAGCACCAAAGGCATAATCAGAGGCATCACACATGATCTTAAAGGGAATACTCTAATTAGGTGGTCTAATGATAGGTGCAAATGTCAACAAGATTTTAAGCTTTTCAAAGGCTTAAAGGCATTCATTATCAAAGATAAAAGTTGTATCTTTCACAAGTAAGTTACATAAGGGGTGAGAGATTTTATTAAAATCTTTGATGAATCTACGGTAAAAACTAGCATGACCTAAAAAGGATCAAATTTCTTTTATAGTGCGAGGTGGAGAAAGGCTAGAAGTTAAGCCTATCTTTGCTTTATCTACTTCAATTCCTTGTTATGACACTACATGACCTAGAACAATTCCCTTTTTAACTATAAAATGGCATTTTTCCCAATTTAACACAAGATTTTTCTCTTTACATCTAATCAAAACCAAGGTCAAGTGATGTAAACATTCATCAAAGCTAGAACCAAAGACAGAAAAATCATCTATGAATATCTCAAGAAAATGCTCAACCATATTAGAAAAATTACTTATCAAGCATCGCTGAAATGTAGCAAATACATTGCATAACCCAAAGGGCATGCGTTGATAAGCAAAGGTTCCAAAAGGACAAGTGAAAGTGGTTTTCTCTTAATCCTTAGGTGCAATTGAGATTTGGTTATATCCTAAGTAACCATCAAGAAAACAATTGTATGCATGACCAGATAATCTTTCAAGCATTTGATCAATGAAAAGAGGTGGGAAATAATCTTTCCTTATGATACCATTCAACTTCCTATAATCAATATAAACATGCCATTCAGTTTGGATTTGAGTGGGAATTAGTTAATTTTCATCATTTTTCACTACTATTATGCTAGATTTCTTTGGAACTACCTGCATAGGACTCACCCATAAACTACCAGAAATAGGGTAAATGACACCTACATCTAAAAGTTTCATCACCTTAGATCTAACAACCTCTTTTATATTGGGATTTAATCATCTTTGGAATTCATAGCTAGGTTTAGCATTGTCTTCTAAATGAATTCTATGCATGCAAATTGAAGGACTAATACCCTTGTTCAAAAGTTTTATTAGCTTGTTTTCTTGTTCAACCTCTAAATCAAATTATACGATGATGGGCAAAGTTTCAGATGGTCCTAAAAATGAATATTTCAGTGACTCAGGCAATGGTTTCAAGTCTAATTTTTGTGATCTAGGAATTGACTCTTTAGATTTTATAGGAAATAGAGATTCAATTTTGGCTTTCCATTTGTTTGTATCCATTTGTGGAATAGATTCTAATAAAGAATTCACCTTAATAATTGAATTTTCAACATCTAAATCCATGCCAAATTAATTTAAACATTTCTCAAATGGATCATTTTTATTCATTTCTAAAAAATAATCATTGATCACACTTTCAATCATATTAACTTCACACAAATCATCACTGTCAATTGGTTGATAAGCAACATTAAACACATTAAGTTCAACAGTCATATTCCAAAATCATAATTTCAAAACACCACTTCGATAATTGATGATTGCATTGGATGTGGCAAAAAATGGTCTTCCTAAGATGATAGGAATTTGATCTTTTATGTTTTCAGTAGGCTGAGTATAAAAAATAATGAAATCCACTGTAAAGTAAAACTTAGCAATTTTGATGAAAACATTTGACCAAATGTGAACCCTCAAATTTGCACCCTTACGATCTCACTGTAGCTTGACACTTGCTAAGATTCGTGCGCTATGCATATGGTAGTCTACTAGCTGGTTAGCAGGTAGGGGTTAAGGGGCAGTGCCCCATTAAAAAAGAAATTTTCTAAAACTTACCCTTCAGATGATTAGCACTTGATTACAAACCCATAGAATCAAACTGGGCTCAAATCGGATCAAGGACGGAGAAGAACGGGCCGAAAGATGAAATACGGCAACCCGCGGGCCCGTTATGGTAACTCGCAGCCAGCTCTGTGGTAACCACAGAGCACTCTATGGTTACCATAGCTAATGCACTAGTTATTGCACCAAGTCCTTTTCAGAGTCCTACCCAAAAACAGTTAATTTTTATCCCCAAACTCCTTCTATAAATACCTTGTACCTCATAACAGCTAAAGACACAATTACATGCTTTTTTACTCTCCCTAAAGCTTTCTAAATCCTATTCCTAAGCTTTTCAATCATCAAAACCCTCTTCCTAAACCTCCAAATCTCTAAAATCCCATTCCAAAACCTCCTCCATCATATAAAACCCTATTCATAAGCTTCCTAATCATCTCAAAACCCCATTCATAAGCTTCCTAATTACCCTCAAACCTTCTCTCTAAGCTTCTTAATCAAGAAAGGTGCGAATCAAGTTATTTCTTTCAAAGGGAATTCATGGTATTCAAGCAAAGTTAATTCAAAGTCCCTCCAATAAGAGTTCACACTATTCAAGAGTCCTTCTTCCAAAAGGAGTGCATATGATATCTCGAGGCCAAGGTGGAACCTAGATCCAGTGCCAAGCTCGCTCCCTACGTTCCTTGCTGATGAAAGCCAAAGGTAAAAGTTCTTTCCTTTTCCTTTTTAATTTCAATTTCAAGATCTAAATATGAAAGATCTACTTTTTTGCTAATTAAAATTTGACCTAATTAACAAATCCCTAAGCCCTTTAAAATCAATCAAAACATGATAACAAAGGCAATGACTTAAAAGACCCTCCTTCGCAAGAAGGAAGAACTGCGTGGGGTTTGATTCCCATTCAAAGGGATATGTAGGCTTGCTGTCTCTAAGGCATTCAACTCCGCTAAAATCAACAACTTCTTCTTTCTATCACCTTCTTCACTTAGTTTAGGATTAAAATTGTTTTTCTTAGGTAAAAGTCAAAAGTTAGTTCTTTTTATTAGAATTTTTTTATTATTTTCCTTGCTTTAGTTGTTTGGGGGAATGTGTGCTTTTTCTAGAACCCATAAGGGCTAGAGAAAAGATCCCTTCATTTTGACATTTTGACTTGTAATAGTTTTAAGTAGTTTCTCCCTTATCCTTTTGCATCTTGTGATTATCATTATCTCATATTTGTCATGCATTACACGAGTAATATTTGTTTCATACATCATATTATATTTACTTACATAAAAACTTCTTTTTAAAAGCTATTTTGTATTTAAGCCAAACTAATTTTTTGTATTATTTTAACCAAAACCTAGTCCCCAAATGCTCTTTGGTCATTTGAGGACTAGTGCTTTTCCTTGGGATAAATGTTATAATTTTGGAGTTAATCAAATTGGATTTTTCCTTTAATTTTCCCAACTAAAATAAACAAAATTAAAGTGGCGACTCCTTTTGCAACTTACAACTTACAAAATACAATTTTCTGAACTTATAGCAGGTTCCAATCGTGATGTTTCTCCCAAATGGGCATTTTCAATTCTGCTTTAGTGGATCTGACTGAGTGCTCGGGCGAGACTTCACAGCTAGCAATTCCACTAGGGAGATCAAAATCTTTTTCAAAATAAAACATAAAGGTGGACTACTCTTGGCAAAACAAAAGGTTTGGCTTTTTAGTACAAAGTAGCTTTTCATGCATCATTATATTGGGCTCCTTGTCCAAAACATTAGTTTCTTAGGAAAACAAAGGATAAAAGGTAACATCGAGTGGGCAACCTTCCTTAGGCCTGCTTGCCAATAGTGAAATCATCTAGCCCACGACGTATCCTCTAATCCTTTTAGAGGTGTAATGAGTATGCACATACCGTTGGACCCATATGAGGCTCCTTGACTCATATGTGGTTAGGTATATCGCATCTTTAGTGTGATGGGTTCCTTTCAAGCCACCCTTACCCTTTCATGTAATAACTCATAGAATCTTCCTTTAGGATTATATGAATCATAATACTAAACTTAGTATTTCATGAATCCTTTTTTCAATCATTCATTCATACATGCATGCATAGATTAAACCTTATGAAGAGTCTAAAACCTATCCAAACACCTTCACACCTAAAACCCACGGTCAAAACCCAAAACTCATGGTCCACCTAAACCCATGGTCGAAACCTAAAATCCATGGTCCACCTAAACTCATGGTCAAAACCTAAAACTCATGGTTCACTTAAACCCATAGTCCGGTCCTACCCAAACCCATGTTAAACTCATGATAAAAATAAACCCATATATGGTACCCCCATCCAAATCCACAATCCTTGTCTAAGGTAAACACTATCCTAGTTGTATTATAGCTTCATCCTTCACAATTCTTACCCAAACTAAACACTGATCTAGCTTTACCCTCAACAATCCTTACCAAAGCTAAACACTAACCTAGCTTTCATCTTTCATAATTCTTATCCAAGCTAAACATTGATCTAGCTTTATCCTCAACAATCCTTACCAAAGTTAAACATTAACCCAGCTTCACTCTTATCCTTAATCATTACCCAAACTAAATGATGACTTGGTTTCATCTTTTACATTACTGTCCAAACCTATGCTTCTATTTAAGCCCATAGTCCAGTCATCCATTATCCAACTATCACCAAGCCCATGGTCTACCCAACCTCCAAATCCATGGTACATCCATAACCCAATCACAAAACCTATGGTCCCTCCATCCTTAAAGCCCATACTAAACCATCCATAAATTGCAAATCCAATTACTTAAGGCTAAACTCTAACCTAGCCTTCTTAACTAAACTTTGGTTCCTCAAAAGCTAAAATCTGTCCTAGCCACTCAAAGCTAAAATCTGACCTAGCTAATCAAAAGCTAAAATCCAACTTAGCCACTCAAAGCTAAAATCCAACTTAGCCACTCAAAGCTAAAATCTGACCTAGCCACCCAAAGCTAAAAATATGATATAGCTACTCAAAAGCTAAAATCTGACCTAGCTACTCAAAAGCTAAAATCTAACCTAGCTACTCAAAAGCTAAAATTTGACCTAGCCACTCAAAGCTAAAATCTGACCTAGCCACCCAAAGCTAAAATCTGACTAAACTCCCCTAGCTAAATACCTATTTAACTGACATCACAGACCTCTACCCTCCTTTTAACTTATACCTTGCCAATCTAGCCATAAGACACCATTATCTATAAGCCCAACATCCTTGGCCCATTACCTTTAAAACCAATCCATTACCCCCATATTGACAAATGCCTATAAGCCTACCTTAAGTCCAATACCTTTGGCTCGACACACTACCCTTGGCCTAACGCAATACCCTAAACCTAATATCTTTGGCCCAACACATTACCTTAAACACAATAACTTTGGCCCTAGCATAATACCTTAAGCCCAATAACTTTGGCCCAATACACTATCTTAAGTCCAATACCTTTGGTTCAGCCTGATACCTTAAGCTTGAGACCTTGACCTGTGCAACATTAGGAAATCATCGAAAGCCCAAATGCAGTCAGCTTACAACATCAATGGGAGACTTTTTCCTTAAAGTATGCATGCCCATCTCATTTCTTCTTTTCCAAGCACTTACCTTATTCTTTGACTTGGTTTTAAAGGTACCAATGGCAAGCCTGATTGACATGAAAGCTATAACCAACCCACTCGGGAGGCAAGAAGAGAACCTTCAAGCTATTCTCATCTCTACCCTAGATGCTCAATGAGCTAATTTCAATCAGTCTTTAGCTAGCCAACAATCGAGTTTTAATAATGTCCAAATCCATCTTACTTCTGCTTTCACTAATGCTTTAAGTTTCTAGCGCCAACTTATCATTAATGAAGTGAGAAGAATGTTGAACTAATCTAAGCCCATCAATGCTACACCTACCATTGACATGACCCATGATTTTACATCCTCAAACACCAATGCCATTCTTGCCTTAGCCATACCATTAGTCTTAGATACTAATCTTGCCTCTTCTTTGAATCATTTTCAAAGCAAGGAAAACCCCACCTCTTCTACTATCAAAAGACCTTTAAACCTCAACATTGATGCACTAGAGCAAACCCTCATAATGGAAAAAGGGTGCAAGAAGAGCAATACCTCCACTTCCTTTGCTTCTACTGAATGGAAGGATATGGACACCTATACTCCCCTTGTTGATGTCAAGCGAGAGAGTATAGAGGTAGCTACCATGACTAATAGGCGACCCTTGAAATCTCAGTGAAGGGCTTTCATAGATTTGAGAGTTCCATTAGCAACAGTTTATAAGAAGGCTTTGAAGGCAAGGATGGTAAAACCCCTTGAACCAAGAGTCCCCCCTAATCTCTTACCAAACAGCTACCACCCTAATGAGTATTGTGAATATCATCAAGGAGTGGGGCACCAAACCAATGCATGTGAAACTTTAAAACATAAAATCTAGGATCTGATTGATAGTGGAGATATCATCCCCCTAAAGCAAGACCTAAGACCTTAATTCAACCTTGAGTAGCATAACATGGAGGAGTTCAAGCCTAGCTAATCTAACCTGTCTGAGGTTGAATTCCAAATAGTAAGTCTGAGTCTAAGCCTAAGCCTAAAAGTCTGAGTCTGAGTCTAAGTCTAAGTCTAAGTTTGTCATTTGCTTAAAAGTCTGAGTTTAAGTCTGAGTCTGACTCCGTCATTTTATTTTATTCTGTCAACCATATTAGGCCATTTTTTTTGTATTTTATAATAAAGTTTCCTTTATAGTAATGCATCTATATTTTCTTTTCATTATTTATGCATTAACTTTCTTGTCTTTCTTGATTGAGTTTGACATGGATGAGCTTAAAAAAAAAAAAGAAAGAAAGAAAAAAGTAAATGAAGAAAAAAGGGGTAAAGATTAAATTCACCACAATCAAAATGTAGGGTGCCCTCATTCTCTCGAATTAATAAATGCTTCACCTCTCATCAAATAGTTGAAGCATAAAGAGCAAGTAAATATAATTACCTATTGCACAATTGGGTAATCAAATGATGGACCTTAACAAGGGGTGACAAGTTCAGAGAAGACCTCTATCAAACACAGAATTCAAAGATCAGAGCCTTTCGACATGAACAAAAATAGCAAATCATGGTGGAATGCTTTCTCTGAAATTTCATTAAATCCAAGCTCACTAAGTTAAAAATCTGAAAAGGCAGCTTAGACAAAAGTTAGAGCTAAAAAAAAAAAAAAAGGGAGAGAGAGGGAGAGAGAAAGCTCATCCAAGTCACCTTCCCTCATGTCCAAAGTTGTTAAATTATCAATCTATTTGGTCTCATGCCTCCAAATTCATCCTTCCTCATCAAAGGCTCATTCTTTAAAGTTATGCTGTCTTCTATACCCTTATCCTATAATGGGGCCATGTCTTCCCAGAACGTCATCATTTGTTGTTAGCCCATCCCATCACTTAGTTCAAAGAGTTAATACATATCTCCAGTCCATCACATCCCTATCTCTCATTTGGGACCATGATCCCTAAGTTGTCTTCCTCCACTAGCCCTTTAGCCATTCCTAAGGGCTCTTTGTTTTAGCTAGTGCAGTCAGTGTGTCATTAAGACAAATCAATTAAGTGTCACTCCAAGAGTCTCTTCAATCTCAAACAACCAGAAAAACTTAACTCGCTTGTTTCCATGATTTATGGTACAAAAAGCAAAACCATACAACCTCCATGATTCTTTTTAGAAGTTTTAGCTTACCTTTAAATCATTCCCGAACTTTTCCATCCCAAGCCTTATTTGCAAATCATACCACCATTTCAAGCTCAAGTCACGTACCACCCTTTTGTTTTGGCAAAATCTCATCATGAGCAGAACCAAAAATCCTAAGTCTCTGAAGACTCATCATCTTTGGATTCAGTTTCCTTGGCAAAACTAGAACTTAGGGCATATCTCCCAAAGCCTATCATCCTCAAGTTGATTAAGAAGGACTCGAACCAGTCAAGGCCCATCTCATGCCTCTTTGGCAAATATCTTATGATCTTTGAAAGATTAAATTGGCAAAACACGTAATCCCTAAGAATCAAAGCCTCTTAAAGCCTGTAAACTATTATGATGCAACCATGTCAAAGGGCAAACCTTTATCCATAAGCCTATGGTATCCTTGTGACCAAAACTTGTAGCACCATACTTGAGCCAAAGCTAGCCATTGAAAGCACCCTTGTAGAAAACTATCCTCAAGACCTAAAAGACTTCACCTTGAAGCCCAAATTTGGAAGCCTTCACCATGAAGCCCAAAACCAAAAGCCTTCACCATAAAGCCTAAAACCAAAAGCCATAGCCATGGAGCCCAAATCTAGAAGCCTTTATCTTGAAGCCTAAATTTAGAAGCCTTCACTATGAAACCTAAAACCAAAAGCCTTCACCATGAAGCCCAAAACCAAAAGCTGTTACTATGGAGCCCAAATCTAGAAGCCTTCACCATGAAGCCCAAACTAAGAAGCCTTTGCCATTAAGCCCAAACCAAGAAGCTTTCGCCATGAAATCCAAACCAAGAAACCTTTACCATAAAACTCACTCCCAAAAAGCCTTCACCATAAGCCCACTTCCAAAAGGCCTTCATTCATGAAACCCATGATCTCCTCTAAGGCAAAATCTAATCAAGTCTTTCAAATTGATTACCTAGCTTGACCTTTTCCTCGAAGCCAAGATTAGCCTCTTAGGCCTAGCATCCTAACCTGATCTCTCTAACCAAAGCCTTCTAAATGAACCTACTATAAGGCCATAACTTGATCAAGCATCTAGTATGATCTCTCACGAAGCCAAACCAAACTGAGCTTCCAAATGAACCTAGCCGAACCTGACTCAGCCTTCTAACATAATCCACTCATTCTAAACAAATCTCCCCTAAAGCCAAAACCAAAAGGCCATAACTGACCAAGCCAATTGCCAGACCTGACCTCCCCAAAACTAGACCTGACCTAAACCTTATCGTCTCAAAGGACTTGACCCCCCTATTCAAGCTTTCCAATTTAGCCTTAAGCCAAACATTATTGCAAATTGAACACACCTAAACCCTGCCCGACCTCTTCTAGCCATACTTCATTTGACCTCCCAAAGTGACTTTAATAATAGCCATTGACCAACAAGCCTTATACCTAACATGCCCATTTCACCTCTAAGCTAGCCGATCATCCAAAAAAAAAAAAAAAGAAAGAAAGAAGAAAAAAAAAAACCAAACTGCTTTCCTTTGTCATTCTAAAGTGGGGGCACCTCCCTTCCAAAAATTCACCTTTACAAAGTGGGGGCATCTTTCTCCTAAAAGCTTAGCACTCTCCTACCAAACTGACCCATCACAAGTTCAAGGTATCCAATCATTGCATAGTTAGATGCATTCATAATAGAATAAGTTGTAAGTTAGACTTTTGAAACAAAATGGATCATCTTTTCCCTACCAGACAGGGTCATCATCAATCCTACTAGATAAGAATATCATTTTCTAGCTCCTGCTAAAAAGGACAACCTTAGGATTCATACCTTAAATCTAAATTAGGTATATCTTTTAATCAAACCCATCTTAAGATAGCCTTAGGATTCATACTTTAAATCTGAATTAGGTATCCTCTTTTAATTATACCATCCTAGGATAGCCTTAGGATTCATAGCTTAAATCTGAATTAGGTAGGATTTATACCTTAAATCTGAATTAGGTATCTCTTTTAATCGGACTCATCCTAGGATAGCCTTAGGATTCATACCTTAAATCTGAATTAGGTAGGATCTATACCTTAAATCTGAATTAGGTATCCCTTTTGATCAAACTCATCCTATGATAACCTTAGGATTTATACCTTAAATCCAAATTACATATCCCCTTTTATCAGACCCATCCTAAGATAGCCTTAGGATTCATACCTTAGATCCAAATTAGGTATCCCTTTTTATCAGACCCATCCTAGGATAGCCTTAGAATTCATACCTTAAATCTAAATTAGGTATCCCTTTTTATCATACCCATCCTAAGATAGCCTTAGGATTCGTACCTTAAATCTGAATTAGGTAGGATTTATACCTTACATCTGAATTAGGTATCCCCTTTTATCAGACCCATCCTAAGATAACCTTAGGATTCATACCTTAAATCTGAATTAGGTATCCTATTTTATCAGACCCATTCTAAGATAGCCTTAGGATCCATACCTTAAATATGAATTAGGTATCCTCTTTTATCAGACCCATCCAAGGATAGCCTTAGGATTCATACCTTAAATCTAAATTAGGTATCCCTTTTAATCATATCATCCTAGGATAGCCTTAGGATCCATACCTTAAATCTAAATTAGGTATCTCTTTTAATCACACCATCCTAAGATAGCCTTAGGATTCATACCTTAAATCTGAATTAGGTATCCCCTTTCTCAGACACATTTTACAATAGCCTTAGGATTCATACCTTAAATCCAAATTAGGTATCCCCTTTTATCATATCCATCCTAGGATAGCCTTAGGATTCATACCTTAAATCTGAATTAGGTATCCCCTTTATCAGACCCATCCTAGGATAGCCTTAGGATTCATACCTTAAATCTGAATTAGGTATCTCTTTTAATTAGACTCATCCTAGGATAGCCTTAGGATTCATACCTTAAATATGAATTAGGTATCTCTTTTTATCAGAACCATCCTAGGATAGCCTTAGGATTTATACCTTAAATCTGAATTAAGTATCCCCTTTGATCAGACTCATCCTAGGATAACCTTAAGATTCATACCTTAAATCTAAATTAGGTATTTCTTTTAATCAGACTCATCCTAGGATAGCCTTAGGATTTATATCTTAAATCTGAATTAGGTATCCCTTTTAATCAAACCTATCCTAGGATAGCATTAGGATTCATACCTTAAATCTGAATTAGGTATCCATACCTTAAATATGAATTAGGTATCTCTTTTGATCAGACTCATCCTAAGATAGCCTTAGGATTCATACCTTAAATCTAAATTAGGTATCATTTTTTATTAGACCCATCCTAGGATAGTTTTAGGATTTATACCTTAAATCTAAATTAGGTATCCCTTTTGATCAAACCCATCCTAGGATAGTCTTAGGATTTATACCTTAAATCTGAATTAGGTATCTCTTTTGATCAGACCCATTCTAGGATAGCCTTAGGATTCATACTTTAAATCTAAATTAGGTATCCCTTTTAATAAGACCATCCTAGGATAGCTTTAAGATCATTTCACCCATAAATGTTTAGATAATCTAAGCATCCCTATGGTTCCTTTTTTTCACCAACCATTTTCACCTAAATACGTTTAGACGCTAACTTAGGCATCCATTTGGTTCATCCTTACCATCTCTCATTTCAGGGTTCACTATCATCAGAATCACATTTTGTTCAAAGCCAATCCTGATGAGGGGATAGCTGTGAACCCTCAAATTTGCACCCTTAGGATATGACTACAGCTTGACACTTGCTAAGATTCGTGCGCTACGCATATGGCAGTCCCGTTAGCTGATTAGCGGGCAGGGTCAAGGGGGCAGCGCCCTGTTGAAAAAAAAAATTCTTGAAACTTACACCTTCAGATGATTAGCACTTGATTACAAACCCATAAAATCAAACTGGGCTCAAATCAAATCAAGGACGAAGAAGAACGGGCCAAAAGACAAAATGCGGCAACCCGTAGGTCTACTACGGTAACTTGCAGCCGACTGCGGTTACCATAGCCACCTCTATGGTTACCGCAGAGGTCCCTGTGGTAGCCAGTTGGCTACTGTAGCTGGCTCTATAATAACTGCAGAGCACTCTATGGTTACCGTAGCTAACGCACCGAGTCCTTTTCAGAGTCCTATCTGAAAACTGTTAATTTTTAGCCCTAAACTCCTTCTATAAATGCCTTGCACCTCATAACAGCTAAAGACATAATTACATGCCTTTATACTCTCCCTAAAGCTTTCTAAACCCTATTCCTAAG
>CANTUT010001417.1:275000-285000 GCA_947687605.1 Reutealis trisperma
TTAATCTCATTTGGGTATTTCACTATAGCTATATGATTAAAATGGAGTTTCAAAGCTTGTTCCTAACTTATAAGGTGTTTATGGTTCACACTAAACCCTTACAAGTGTTCTCCCAAAAGGCTTACACTTAAACATATACAAGAGTTTTCTATTAGCTCACTCTCAACCTATTACAAGTGTTTTTCAATGGCTAACACTCAACCATTGAGTAATCAATGCTCTTACAGCAACCAAAAAACACAATTAAATGAATTAAGGCTTTGAGAAACAAAAATTCAAAAGTTTGGCTATATGAAAGTTGTTGAACCATTAAGGGTCTTTAAAAAGGGCATTTATTGTTTTCACCCACCAAAAATCCATTACAAATGGTGTTGGTAGCAAATCTTCCATAACAACCACAAAATTAGCATTTAATGCTCTGTCAGAGCATAGTTGAAGTCACTATGCCTTAGTCGCAATCGTGATTCTCCTTTCGCACTTCCTTCTTCTTTTTCACTACCATGATAGTCAAATGTCTCTAATAATTACTTGCCATGTGGTGCTTTTCTATTGGCTATTCAACTATCAAAGTAAGATTTTACCTTATAAATGCTGAGGTGGTGATCTTGCTTTTGTGCTCAAGATCGCAGTCATGATCGAGGTCACGAACTCCACTGGATCTCGAGGCTATTTTACTTCTTTTTCCCTGAAGTGTTTTCACGATTCTGATGGAGCGAGTAGCAGTTTTGATTCCTTATTGTGGTCATGATTTTGGTGTTGCGCTTGCGAATTAGAGGTCTACCACAAGACTTAGAGATTTTTGAAGTTCTTAAATTTGCAATCTTTCTAAATAGTTTTTCCTACAAAAATGCAACTAGAAACAAATATTAGATCACTCCAATTTTATTGTGGGGATCAAAATAGAGTTTAACTAAGTTATGAACTAACTTAGGTCAATAATCTTAACCTTTTTTATTTTGACAATCAAATTGAACTTAAATAAATAATTTAACTGTCTTAGCATTAAGATTGAGGAATCTCCCCTCAATTAGAGATCTCTTTAAAATTATGTTTAATTAAATAAGTTTCCATCAAGTCATGTAAAGAATTATAACCAAGTCAAGCAAATTGCACAAATTCAAGCTTTAAGTTCTTTTCTCCCCCTTTGGCATGATAAAAAAAATGGGTTGAAAAAGCAAGAGTTAAAAATCAAGGACAATGAGAATTCAATGAAAAGGAAATTGCATTCATTAATTAAATTGAGTATAATTTTGCAAGTTTTCTGCCAAAAAGAGAATGCAAGAAAAATATGAAGGAAACATTAAAGATATTAAAAGAAAAGAAAGTTTCCTAAGGCTTTAAAGCTAGGATTGATCTTCTTCTTCCTCTTCCTCATTAGCTCCCATTCACTCAAATCACAATGAGGAAGGCCTAAATGCCCTTAGATATCATAAATATCATAATGAATGTGCCCTGAGAGATTGAGATTGAGTCATTTCATAATTTTCATAAGCATTTTATTAATCTTGGAAAGGAAAGGATGGGTTAAGGGAGAGGATTGAGTTCTATGGGATGAAATGGGGGCACTAGGAGCTTGGGGTACTTCTTCTTCCATAGCTTGGCTACTCTCACCAATATTCACTCTTAGCCTCTTTCTAGCCTTCTCTTGAACACCTTTTTTGCCATAGATGTAGTCAAAGTTTCCATCATTGTCTATCCTTATGGCTTTTGCATTGATCATATATTGAATATCAATCAAAGATTTCTTGAAACATTTTTTATAGAAGAGTTTTATTTTATAAGGTAAGGGCACCAACATGCTTGGCTATAATGGTTATTTAAGAGGAGAGGAGAATTGTTCCCTTTTTGGTAGAGGCAAGATGAAGACATTGATCAATGAGGAAATGAGTGGATTGAATGCCCTTTCCTTTGATCAAGCTAAAGAGAAAGATGATCTTTTTGGGATACTTTTTCATTTTGATCCCTTTTAGCATTGATAAAGAAGGTAACAATTCTTTGGGGCACCAAAATAGAAAGGGTTTTAATGTGTTTAACTAAAAAGGTTTTAGGATCAAATTTTGGTTCAATAGTAATTTTAGTCCAAAATGGAGTGAGTTCCATTTTGGAATTGTTTATGGTATAGGAACCTTCGGTTTGAAAACAAAAAAATTTTAGTTCATTCAAAGTAAGTTCATATCTTTTACTAAAGAATTGAAAGTCGATAGCATAGTGCCCACGGGTTAGATGGATTTTCTTATATACTACTATGAACCCTTAATTTTGCACCATTATGATTCAGCCACAACTTGACACCTACTAAGATTAATATGATATATAGAGCCACGGCGATTCTACTTGCAGGGTGTGGGGCAGCCTCGTTGAAAAAATGGATTTTCTTAAATTTGCATCTCTAGATGATCAATAATTGATTATGAACCCATAGAATCAAACCGGGGTTAAATCAAATTAGAAACAAGCTAAAACAAGTCAAATGGGTCAAGCTGAGACAAATTGAGGCTAGGCCGCACCACCTTTATGCCTCTAGAACAAGCAGCACCAAATGAGTGTTGGCAGATCAGGAGGTACCAAATGAGTGCTGATTGGTGCCCTCTAATTTGGTGGCATCATTATTGTACTGCAGTTGGGCTGGCAGAAAATCAGTGCCATCGACTTGACTGATACGAAATCAGTGCTGCTGGCCCTCTGGTTTCTTCCTGATTTGCCTTCAATTTTTTCCCACAAATAGGTTTCCCTCCCAGTCATTTGACACAAACGGTTTCAAATATAAAAATCTCTAATTTTTGTCATATCTTTTAGTTCTCTTTGTGTTTAACTCTTTCTATGGAAGGTTCATCTTATGAGATTCCAATCCAAGGTGGAGCTTATATCCAGTGCAAAACTTGCCTAGTTTGTATGAAGAAACCGCAAAACCAAGGTATGATTTCTCTCTCTTATATCTTTCCTTAAGTCTAAAACTAAAAAGATCTAAACTTATTAATTTCAAATCTGAACTAAATTAACAAATCAAATTAACCTTTTCCAAAACCCCTCCTTTATAAGAAGGAAGAATTACGTGCTTTTCCTAGTACTCATGAAGGCTAGAGAAAAGATTCTCTCTTTCATTTATTTTTAATCTTTTTTGGATTGTAACAATCCTTAAGTAGATTTTATTTTGTTTATTGCTATATAACTGTCATGCATTGCATGAATATTATTACTCAGGCATCATCCTAAATTGTTCATGCACTATGTAAACTGTTCATAAAATTTATTTTAAGTCATTTTGTATTAAATTTTCCAAACTAATTTTTTTCTAAATAAATAAAAAACCTAGTTCCTGAATCCTCTTTGGTAATCAAGAACTAATGCACTTTTTCTATTAGGATAAAATTAGAGTCATTTAATTTGATTTTTTGCCTTAATTTTTTTTCAAATAAAACTAAAATTAAGGTGGCAACTCTAATAATAATTAAAATAACATCATGAGTTCCAATCCAAATGAGCATTTTGATCCCTTTCAGCTGATCGGATTGATGCTTGGGTGAGGCCTCACAACTATCGAGGTTGCAAGAATCCTCAAATTTGCACCCTTATGGTCCAATTATAACTTGACACCTACCAAGATTAGTGCATTATGTAAAGTCAGTACAATAGTCCCACTAGCAGGTTAGCGAGCAAGGGTCAAGAGAGTAATGTCCCGTTGAAAAAAATGTATTTCCTCAAATTTGCACCTCTAGATGACCGGCACACGATTACGAACCTATAGAATCAAACCAGGCTCAAATCGAATAAAAAATGGGCCAAATAGGATGAAGTCAGGTCAAACTAACAGTAAACTAAACCAGGTAAAAAACTAGACTGGGCGACATGCACTAAGAACAGCCGAGTGATGGCTGTTTCTAAGCAAACCTCCTGGCTCTCTCTGCACCCCTGCCTCCTTTATCACTAAGCGGTCATTTAGGGGCCTTAGCTAGTGAGTCGAGCTATTTCCCTCTCAATGATAAGCTTATTCCCAAGGCAACATAGCATGTAACAACCCACACCTACCCTAGGAGTTTCGTGATTGATTTCTTGAACTTAGAGCGATTATGTCAAAATATGTGCTTCTTTGGAAATTCATGTGCGGTGTGATTGATGAGAATGTGGAATATTAGATTAGTTCTAATATGCATAATATGAATTATTATAGTGAAATAAGTGATTTGTATTAAATGTATTAGCATAAAATAATTTATTGTATATAAATTGAATTTTCATGCACAAAGCGATTTTTAAGCATAAAATAATTTTATGAGCATTTTAAAAATATTTTGAGGGGGATTTTAATAGAAATAATAAGAAAAAATATTTTATTTTTCTTTACCTATAATCAACCCACAAATTAAATAAAAACCCAAATAGCCAAAAGTCCACTACACCAAAATACTCCTAATCTAGTTTATTAAGGGTAATTTTGAAAATTGCCCAAAACCCTAATTATTTATATCAAAAATTCAGCCAGCCCTTGTATCCAGCAGCCACCATTCTGGTCTTTCATTATTTTGGCAAAAAAATTTTCTCAAAAATTCTCTTTACCAAAATTCACAAAATACCTTCAAACCTTGCGATTTCTTGACCGTATTCGTAAGTTTTTATCTCTTTTCAATTTATTATTTGATTTCTAGGAAACTAATCATGAGAAAATTATTTTGACCTAAGTATTTACTAATTTCTACTGATTTAATTCAGTTTAAGTGAATTTTTGAAAGAGAAATTAATTTCTTTACCGAAAATACCAACCTCTCTACACGATTTATCCAAAGGTGAATCCTACAACTCAAAATTGAAATTTTCATGCTAAACATTACAAGGGGGGCAATTTTTACAAGCTTGTGTTCTAAATGAATTTTTGATGTATTTAGATGAAAATTATTGAATCAAATTATATTTTTGCATATTATTGTAATGATCGAAAAGTTTTGAAAAATAAAAAAATTCATAGTTTTCATCTTAGAACATAAAAGTTAGAAAATTTCATGTGTACATGCAAGTATGGCTGCCAATTTATACATATTGGAATTCTAAATTTATATTTGTTATGATTGAATGAAAAATAATGGTTTAAATCACATGTTTACATATTACTGTAATGACCGAAAAGTACCAGAAATAAGAAAACTTATGGTTTTTCATCCTAAAACCTAAAGTTGGAATATTTCATGCATATGGACATATAGGGATTCATGTTCTAAAATGATTTTTGTTTTGATTACATGAAGAAGCATAGTTCAAACCATGTTTCTGCATATTACTATAATAGATAGAAAGTGTGAAAAGTAAGAAAATTTAGGTTTTCTCTTTGATAGTGTATTTGGCCTACATTGAGATTTTTATCCTAATGTCTATAATTTTTATGTAATATATTTTAATGATTATTGACATGTATGTATGAATGATAAATGGTTAAATTGCATGTTGGATGAAGGAATGACTCTAGACAAAGCTAGAGGCAATTTGGTATACTTAAGGTATCTTAACCTTATGTTGTGATTAAAATGTGAATGTGATTAGGTAATATGGAAATAAGATTTATGATGATTTAATAATAAATTAATGATCTTGAATTGATGAAGAGATTGATTGAATGAATTGGTCATAAGAGATGAGCATGACACTTGAAAAGCTATTGATAAGTTGACATGTATGGAAGTGTTAAATGTACTAAGATGATTGTTAAAGTGAATTGATATTAAGATCATGACATTGTGTTTGACTTGGAAAAAGTATTGGTATGAGTTATAATGTGATTTCATGTGAGCCTATAAAGGCTAAGTGTGCAAGACTTTTAAAGTTAACATGTTATGTGCAAAGTGATGAGTGCACATTAATGTGTAACTCTAAGTGTATGTGAATATTATATGTGCATAGGGTAGTTACAGGATAGGATAACATGATGATTAAATAAATACTAAGTATTGATTTAAATATTATGTTAGAGCTTGAGGAGTTTTAGAGGTTCAAGGGCTACGAGTATTAGAAGCGAAAAAACCACAAGATGAGTAAACATTATACTATTGTTATAAGTACAAGCTATCATGATTATGTTATGGAAACCTTTGAGATTCTTGAAACCCAAGTTTACTTCCATTTTAAATTTGATTATGTGATTTCTTTGTTAAGCTTGGGTTGTCAAAGGACAATTGGTCCAAAACCAATAATGTTTATTCAATGATATGATAGACCTTTCATAATTGTCCCTTACCTACTTTCTTTCTGGAACTACACTATTATTGTATCTTTTGTTCAAAAAGTTAACTGCTATTGCTATTGTAATACATGTTATTATTGTCTTAAGTGCTATTGTTATATGTGAATACCATTAGCTCTGGCTATAGTACCTCTAACCCTTTATGCAGAAATCCTTGTGCTGATGCGGATAATCATTGGAACTTATGCACATGGTCTTAACCCAATGGATAGAAGTAGTGTATCCACCTTAACTAGAAGGGGTGCTTCTAGCCATAGAGCCTGATTAGTTTCATAACTTTATAAGTTATAGGTTAGGAGTTGGAATTTCGTATGCAGCCACCTCTCCCTTAAATGAATGAGCTAACATGGTCATTTACTCTTTATAAGTGATAAGTGTTATAAGTGTGATTTTTGCAAACCTGCTAAAGTGAAAACCTTGCTAAATTGAAAACTTTAAAACCATGATTTATAAATCATGAACTATAATTTATAAGCTATGGGTTTCCTTTTCAAAAAGGAATATATGTTATTGTATGTGCTATATTATTTACTCATTGAGATCATCTATCTCACCCTTTTTCCTTGTGTGGTTTTAGGTGAACAATATAAGGAGGCAAGGTGATGGCTCAAGCATTCCACTTCGCTTGGGGGATTCCTTACCTATGAAGAGTTACTCGTAGATTCTCCAAGAGTTTATTTTGGGATATTAAACATTGATGACTTATTTTAAGACTTTAAATGTTATTTTTTACAGGATGTTTTCAAAGCATTTTGTTAAATTATTCTTTTACATATCAAAGTTTCCTATATTATTGGATATTCAAGTTAATGCATGGAGTTTGGTACAATCCTAAGCATGATTTGTATATGTATAAGTGGGTTCTACAGGCATGTGTGACCTTATATATCCCCTTGTTCTAGGATCGTCATCTCTCTGGAATTGGGATGTGACAACTACATAAAGTTTAATTCCTACTCAAAGGGATATACAGGCCTGTCGCTCTAAAGCATCAACTTCACTAAAACTGATAACTTTCTTCCTTCTATTACCTCCTTCACATAGAATAGGTAAAATCATTTTTCTTTAATAAAATTGATTCTTTTTCTTTTCTTTTCTTTTCTTTTTGTTATGCTTCTTCTCTATTTATATATCTCATTTCTCTTTTGTAATTTATTTTAGTTAATTAGCAAATGTGTGCTTTCCCTAAAATTCATAAGGGCTAGGGGAAAGATCCCCTTTATTTTAATATTTCTTTACTTGTAATAATTTAAATAGTTTTATTTCCCTCTTCTTTTATTGTCATTATTATTTATTTGTCATATCATGTATTGCAGGACTTATATTTGTCTCATGCACCATATACAATTGATCTTGCATACATAAAAAAAAATCTCTTTTTATCTTAAAAGCTATTTTATGATTCTAAGTCAAACTAAGAAAACAAGTTTTCTCAAGTAGTTTGTTACTAAAACTTAGTCCCCAAGCCCTCTTTTATCACTCGTGGATAAGTGTTTTTCTTTTGGGAAAATTGATATGATGTTGGAGTAAAATTTGGTTTTTTCTTTAATTTTCCCAAAATAAGATAAAATTAAAGTGGCAACTCACATTTTTAATTTTACAAGTTATAAATGCCATTTTTTGAACTCATAGTGAGTTTTAATTGTGATTCTTTTCTCAAAAGCATTTTGGTGCTCGAGCGAGGCTTTATAGTTAGCGACTGCACTAGGGACTCCAAAATCTTTTTTTAAATAAAAGATAAAAGTGGATTACTTTTGATAAAACAAAAAGTTTGTCTTTTTAATGCAAAATAGATTTTTCATGCATCATTACATTGTGCTCTTTATCCAAATAAGCCCTAGTTTTCTAGGAAACCAAAGGATAGAAAGTAACATCGAGGGGCCAACTTACCTTAGATTTTCTCGCCGATAGTGAAATTGTCTAACCCACGATGTATCCTCTAATCTTTTTAGAGATGTAATGAGTATGCAAGTACTGCCTAACCCATGGGAGACTCCTTGACTCATATGTGGTTAGGTATATCACATCTCTAATGTGATGGGTTTCTTTCAAACCACCCTTAGCCTTTCATGTAATGACTCATAAAACCTTCCTTTCAAATTGAATGCACCATAATACTGAACTTGGTATGTCATTATCATGAAACATTTTTCATTCATTCATACATATATGCATTCATAGCTTAAACCTTGTGAACATTCAAAAACCTATCCAAACATCTTCACATCCAAAATCCATCATCCAATTCTAACCAAACTCATATCAAACTTGCGGTAAAAGTAAACCTATCTATAGTATCTTCATCCTTAACCACACATCTTATCCAAGCTGAACATTGACCTAGCTCTATTCTTTACAATCCTTATACAACCTAAACACTGACCTATCTTCATCCTTCACAATCCCTACTCGAGCTAAACATTGATCTAGCTTCATCCTCCTTAACCAAGCTAAACACTGACCTAGCATCATCCTTCACAATCCCTAACCAAGCTAAACACTAATCTAGTTTCATCCTCCTTAGTAAAGCTAAACACTAACCTAACTTCATCATCCATAGTCCTTACCTAAGCTAAATACTAACCTAACCTTATCTTTTATAGCCCACAGTTTACCTGAACCTATGGCCCAGTCCAATCAAACCTGTTACCTAACTAACCCATAACCTATGGTACATCCATCTCCCTAATAGCAAAATCCATGGTCCTTCTATCCTTAAGCCCATAGTAAATCATCCATGAATTGCAATCCTAATTACCAAAGGCTAAACTCTAACTTACCCTTCAAAACAAAACTTTAGTTCCTCAAAGCTAAATTCTGACCTAGCTATACAAAGCTAAAATCCAACCTAGCTACTTAATGCTAAAATCTAACCTAGCTACTCAAAACTAAAATTTAACCTAGTCATTTATAGCTAAATCCTAACCTTGTTTCCAAAGCTAAAATCTGACCTAGCTCCCTTAGCTAAATACTAACCTAGCTAACATCATACAGCTCCACTCTTATCTTTGCCCATACATTGTCAACCTAACCATAAAATATCGTCATCTATTACTATTAAACCTAAGGTCCTTAGTTCATCATACCTTACCATAACCATTTTTTGGTACTAACCCAGCTTTTTGTCCCTTTTAAAGGTTGCTAAGATGTCTACTAGATTCAACAAAGAGTTTACCATCAAGGTAAAAGACAAAGATATCATGAATAAGCTTTTAGCTCAACTATTAGAGTAATAAGAAGAGATATTCAAGAGACAACTAGCCTAAATTTAGGCCTAATTACAAGCCTAAAGGGAGGCCATATTGAGTGATATCTAAGACATGCTAAATCAAGCTAGTATAAACCAAACCCAAAGTCCCGCATTTCAAGTCTCACTCACCCTGGACCAAAATCTGAGCATGATTCAGGCCTATGCTTCTACTTATTCCACTAAGACAACTTCTGAAAACATACCCCTACCATCACTTCCCTCACCCAATATCTTCTAAACAAACACACTCTCCCATCTAGCACCTACTAAACCACCATAAATCACCTCCTTTCTTATGGAACCTTTCCAAAGGAAGGAAACCATACCTAATCCTAGGTTTGAGGTCTTCCTACCCAAATTGGAAGCCATAAAAAAGGTGGTAAGAAGTTTAAAGAAGAGAGGAGATATGGTTAATACAAGTTCGTTAAGCCTCTTCCCTAATGCCTTATTGCCACCAAAGTTCAACATGCCAAATTTAGACAAATTTGATGGTACTTGCAGTAAGATCCATTTTATGATATATT